>CABHPH010130506.1:15248-37274 GCA_902168325.1 Peromyscus nudipes
AGATAGATAGATAGATAGATAGATAGATAGATAGATAGATAGATAGAAAGATGGAATATATTTTGTTAGTCATTTGACCATTTCATATCTGTAAAACAGTGTTGTTTTACTATACACCTTCACCAGCCTCAGTCAATCCCAGTGGGCCTTCTTTCCCCCTTTATACCTTCTTCTGTTTTTGTATTGGGAGTATAGCAAGTCTAATTCTTGTTATCCGTTGGAATGCTGACTGTTGGCTGGTTACAGGGAACCATAGCTGTTGTGAATTTATGATTACAGGGACAGTATGTCACAGTGTTTTGCTCTATCCTCTGCCTCTTTCATTCTTTCAACTCCCTCACTGTTCCTTGAGCCTGGGGAGGAAGGATTGAGATGGATGTCCATTTAGGGCTGAGTACTCAGTAGTTACTTATTCCCTGAACTGTGACTGGTTATGTCTTCCTGCATTAGTTGCTGACCATTGAAGACGTGTCTCTGGCCATTGCTGAGGACAACACTAAGCTATGTGTGTGTGTGTGTGTGTGTGTGTGTGTGTGTGTGTGTGTGTGTGTTAGGGTTTCTATTGCTGTGAAGAGACACCATGACCACAGTAACTCTTATAAAGGAAAACATTTAAGTGGGGAGGGGGGCTTACAATTTCAGAGGTTTAGTCCATTATCTTCATGGCGGAATATGATGGTATGCAGGCAGACATGATACTGGAGAAAGAGCTGAGAGTCCTAAATCTTGATCCACAGGCAACAGGAAGTGAACTGTCCTCCTAGATTGAGCATAGGAGACCTCAAAGCCCACCCCCACAATGACACACTTCCTCCAACAAGACCACACCTACTTCAGCAAGGCCGCAGCTCCTAACAGTACCACTCCCTATGAACTTACAGGGGCCAGTTACATTCAAACTACCACAATGTATAAACATAAACTTTTAGAAGGCAGTTTGATTACATGTTCATTTAAAAAGACAAAAGTAGTAGGTTCCCCCTAGGGTCCATGGCCTCTCTAACCATGGGCTTTTGACCAGGCGTACAGTGATGCATGAACTCTCTCCCATGAGGAGGCCTTAACTCCAATCCAAAAGTGGCCAACTACCTGTACAATCCCTGTTACACCAATGCACATCTTGCCTGGGAGGTTGGTATTGTCTTATGCAGGGTTTATGTCTGGGAAATACCAGTGATGGTTTCTTCCCCAGCAGCCTGCATAGCATGTTTCAGGACTGTGAAAGCTAGCCAGCAGCGGGGACCTCTTCAAGTCAGTTTCAGTTTGATTTCTTTATGTCCTGCCAGGAAAGTGTATAGTGTCTTTCCTTACTGTCTAGTTCTGGTGGGCAACCAAGAACAATGGCAGTAGCTTATGTTGATTTGGGGGTTCCCTGACTAATGACTAGAGGGAGATATTCCACTCCTAAAACTGAAATTTCCATTTAATAGCCCTTGTCTTCTGGAGGAATCACTGTCTACCTATAGAGGGTGCCTGTGTTCTAGCTCCTTTTAAACTTACAGTTTTTAAATAGCTTATGAAGGAGTGGGTTTCCCTGTCCTGTCACCCCCATATCTGCTTTTAAACCTTTAACCCCTAACACTCCTCCCCACTACCTTCATATTGCCTCACCCCTTCAGACCCTCCCCCCTTTTCTCATGGGCCCTTTCTGGCTTCCTAAACTGTATAGATGTTCTAAAGTAAACATACACATCTAAAAATCTAAAGCTAGGATCCACATATGAGAAAGAGCACACTGGACAAATCTTTCACATAAAAGGATTGCAAGAATTTCAAATGATTTATGCAAATCTCCCCTTGAGGAGGGAAATTATAACTACCTGTCCCTTAAGTGTGAGCTGTGTATAGTGACTTCCTTCCAAGGAGCTCAGGATGGAAATATCAGGATTGATACTATCCTAAGCAGGGATTTCTTAAACTATGACTTCTAAAGTGCCCTGTAATAAAAGCAAAAAATAAACAGATGAGCTTGCATCAAAGTAAAATATTTTTTGTACAACTAAGGACACAATTGATAGTGAAGAGACAATCCAAGGAAGAGAAGGAAAACAAACCATGTATTTGAAAAGGGACTGATAGCCAAAGTTTATAAGGAACTCAGTTCAGTAGGAAGAGAACAAAATAGTCCAATTTTAAAAATAGGAAAGAGGCTGGATGTACATTCTCAAAAAAAAGACATGCAAATGGTTAAGAGATGAAAAGTGCCCACTGTTGCTAGTCAAATGCAAATTCAAACTGCATAAGTTATTCTTACACATCTGTGAGATGGCTGTCACCAGAAAGGGAAAAAGTAACAACTGTTGATGAGGATGGGGAAAGGAACTTTTTCACACTCTCCCCAGGGATGTCAAGTTAGTGCAGCCATGAATGGAAAACAGTACGGAAGTCCCCCAATTAAAATAGTACTACTATACAGTAATCTTACTACTGAGTATATAGCCAAGGGAACAACAACAAGAAAGAACGTCATGGAATCATCTGCACTCCCATGTTCACTGAAACATTATTCAGAAGAGGTAAGTTAGGAATCAACCTAAATATCCATAAGTGGATGAATGGCTAAGAGAATGTTTGGTGTGTGTATACAATGGAATACTAGTCTGCCTTTAAAGGGACTCCTTCCCCTCCCAAAAACATGGATAAACCTAGAGAATAGTATAATAGTGAAATAATTTAGCGAATGTAATCAATGAATACCACAAATGTAATTAATATCATGAGTGTAATTTAAAATAAATAAATAATTAATTAATTTTAAAAAAGATTGATACCATTCCTTGAATTTTACATTTATTGTTATTTATTTATGCTAGGGAACAAATCCAGGACTTGAACCTGTAGGCAAGCGCTCGTCCACTGAGCTTGCATCCTTGCCTCTCAGTTCAACAGGGCTATATTAACTAGAAAGAAAAACGTGTTAGTAAGTTTGAGAGACTGTCAGCTACAGATCACAGGATTCTGGCAATTGATATGTATATATATTTTCATCAATTCCTTTAATAACTCACAGCACTATACATGAGATTCATGGTACATGCCATGAATCAAAAAAAAAAAAACTTACAAAAGAGATGTAAAAGTTATGAGGTTGAGGGACATAAAAGCTTGTTTATCAAAGAAAGTGTTTTAACATCAAAAAAATATTTTTAGATTGGTAATACAAGTTAAGATAGAAAATAATTTAGGTATAAAACTTTGAACTCACCAAGATAGGATAGATAATACAGAAGTTTCTCCAAATTTGCCAAATACAAATGGACTGGACATTATAAATGTAATCCTTACTTGACAATTGTTCTTTTTTAAAATATATTTTTATTTTATGTGCAAAATAATAATAATAATAATAATAATAATAATAATAATAATTCAGGCACAGAAAGACAAGTATTGTCTAATTTCATTTAATGTTGAATCTAAGAAAACTGGGCACACAGAAACTGTAACATGACAGTTGTCAGGTTCTGAGAGTGATGGAGAGGGAATGGGGAAACTGGTCCAAGCATTTAAAGAGTTCTGTTCTCACAAGTTTCTACTCTAATGAACACATTACGTCCTGAGGGGCTGTGGTTGAAAGGCACAATGACTGCAATTAGTAACGTGTATGTGACATTACCAAGAAGTGGCGAACAGGGGAGGTGATGGCTATGTTCCTTAGTTCCATTTTAATCATAGCTCATGTACATGAATTGGAACGTGATCACACGGTAAGTATATATAGTTTTTATTTGTCACACAGACCTTAAAGAGCTGAAAGAAAATAAATTGTTGGTATTACATCAATAGCTATGACAAATGTACCATATTTATATAAGAACTTACAAGAGGAGTGGACAGTGAGATGGCTCAGTGGTGTGCAGCCTGAAGACCTGAGTTTAATCTTGGGGACCAGCATGGCAGAAGAACACCACCTGCCTCAAAATGTCTTCCAGTCGCTGAATGTGGTCCTGATGCTGGCCTCTCCCCCAATAAAGAAAGAAATAAATGTAAAAAAAAATTTAGAAAAGAAGTCACCAGGAGAAATTGGATGTGGGGTTCATAAGAACATGCCATAGAATCTTTGTAACTTTTTTTTTTGTAAATTTAAAGTTCTAAAATTAAGTTTAAAGAAATTTATGTCTAGGATAAAAGTTGATAATTCAAGTTTAATTTCATCTTGCTGAGAGCCTGAAGTAAATAAAATCACTTTGGGTTCTAGGCTGATTCTTATGGAAAGTGGGGCAGTTCTTCCTTGACTGTTTGTTGTCTTATAAAGCCATGACAGTGAGTTTGCAGAACCCAAGAACACAGCATTCCCAAATGTCCTCCTGTGGAATTTCCTACTGGCATGACTTTTCCCCTTCGCTTCTGCCCAGTAGCAGTCCCTTGAGTGGCATTTGCTGTCCTAGTTAATCAGAGGATAAGAGCAATGAAGAACTCTCTTTTTCCCCCTCCCACGGAGTCTCAATGGGCACTGGGAATGTAGGTCATGTTGCATCACAGTAGAGAGGAGTGAGCAGGAAGGTACTTAGGAAGTGTTGTTAACCCTGCTTTCTACTTGGAGTTTTTAGGAACAGGAATTGAGCCTGGCTAGGGATGAGAGGCAAGAACCAGGGGTTATATTAGTGTTGTCGTCATAGAGCATTGTGGTTCCTATCAGTTATAAATTCCAACAAATTTACACCAAATTTGTTTAAATGGCATCAAATAGCTTCTGCAATAATCTTTGTCTCAATTTTTATTGTCACATTGTAGAAAATTTTTATTAATTTAGTCAGGTTTGAATTAGTGAAGCTATCCTCATGTCTACACAAAAATCATTATATGGTAATCATGTAAATCTAATAATATATCTTTAAAATGACATATAATCATAGGCTTAGTGGCATCTTGAGTAGCACACAGAAACCACAAATATGTTCTTATTTTAAACTCATATTTAAAGTATGCTATTCATGGCTCTCTGTTTTTAATGGGAAGATCTTATATAGTTTAAAATACAAAAAAAAATCTTTAAACTTTTTATTATTTTTTACACAATGTGTTGCTAGCTCCTTTGTGAGACGTCCATATTGGCTGCCAAAGAGTTCTGGATTACTGACATTGTCGCTAACAGTAAATCTGACAGCCAGAACCAGGCTTGTGTTCTGTTTCTACTTCTTTCTTATCTCTATCAAGATAATCAGTCCATTTAGGTTCAGAAAGTCAGATAACAAAATTTTTAAATAGGCTTGGGTATTATCTATGTGTAGCACAGTCCAAAACCTAGAAATTGACAGTGACCTCCCTCTATGCAGTTTTGTGGTTTTATCACTTGAGTATTTTCAAGTAGTCACTTTGACAGTCTAGATGCAGATATTGCCCTGTGCTGCCCTTTATGCCCTACCTGCACCCATTCATTAACCACGCCCCCAAACGCCTGCCTGACACAAAGCTAATTTCCAATCTTGTCATTTTGTTGTTTTGATAATGTTGCATAACATTGTTTAAAATTGGCTTTTCTTTCAACATTTAAGAAGAATTTCATTTTTAAAAGACCATTTATGATTAACTTTTAAAAGGAAAATTTTAAAAGTTGTAACCCAGCATTTGATTTTTTTTCTAGCTAGAGTACTCCAGACTCTGCAGTGCCACATTTGACCAGCGTGTAAAGTCAAGTATGTGGGCCCATTGCAACCATAGCGTGAACTGTCTGGCTTGCTGTAGAGATGACACCTAAAGTTAAGGGGAAAGGGATTCTAGGGAAAGTGTGCGCTGCTCACCGCGTGTATTAGGATTGACTGAGCAGGAATTAAAAGTCCAAAAGCATATTTAATTAGACATATAGTTTAATTATGTATATAATACATAGAGATAAAGTTTGACCATTATGTTTCATTTCATCTTGGACAATCTTCAAAGGAGAGAATTTTGTTTATATAATGACACTTAAATGAATGGTGATAAAAATAGTTGCATTAATTGCTTAATGTAACTCTTGTGTCATGGAATTGCTCTGTGTAATTAGTGTGAGTGTCACTATAAAATCATGTATGTAAAATTCTTTGAATGTGCTTGTGAATAAGACATGGAATCCCATGATTATGTGAGGTCTGTGTTCAAATAGCCTCAGAAGGAACAAATCTCCCTCAGATGTCTCCCTGTTGTCTTACAAAATACAGGAAGTATTCTAGGATCTGTAGGGGGGCACATTAATGTTTGGCTACAAATGATAAGACCATATGGCCAAACTGACATCAGATCTGTACAAGTAGATGGCAGGTCTCTAGAGCCAGCCTGTTTGTAGCTCATTGGCAGTGAAGGAGAAGCTGAGTACTGATTCATCTTGTCCAGAATTCATGATCCCAAAGGCAGTCAGCAACGATTCTTATGAATGGGAAAAATTCTGGCTTCTGACATTTCAGACAGCTTTCTTTCAAGACAGGAAACTACCTTTGTAATGAAGTCATCCTGTGCCCCCTGTTGTTTTCCCCAAGCAGCATGATGTCTGTATTTGAAGAGCTGTTGGATGGGGAAAGGAAACAAACACCGACCATCAACTATATGTCAGTCACTGTGAAATGTTTATGTACATTCATACGTATGATTTTGTGGAAAATACATTAATGACATTCACTAAGTGACAGATCAAAAATAAACAACATACATAACAACTTTTTTAAATAGTAAATAAGCCAATTTTCTTGGACAGATACTTAGAAGACCTGTTGCCTCCTAAGTGTGTGTAACTGCATGTGTGTATATATGCACATATATGTGTATATTCATGTATAGATGGAAATTTTAAAGAAAGCTGTGTGTATTAAATCATGTATATATTTATGAGGCATGAGTGAATGATAGGGAACATTCAGTTGTAATAACTCATCTCTTTTTCTCTTAGCTTTTTATCAATATAAGAGAAATTACCCATTTAAGAAAAAAATTAACTTATTACATGTTTACCAATAAAAGAAATTACACATTTAAGAAGAAAAAAACCTCATTTCACAAATGAAAACTATTTAGCCTATCAGTACAACATGTATACTAAGGTATTAAATAATTAATTATTAAATCCTTCAAGTTATAAATACAACAGATGTTCTGAGGAGGAAAACAATATCTCTGATGCTTGTTCTCATCACCTGTAAAGTGCAAATATGTGTGCAAGCCCAGGAGCTGTGCACATGTGTGAAGATCAATTGGAAAATGGAGAGCAACTGAATTTCGTGTAGCTGTTTAGAAGCTGTCAGAAAACGAGACTCCTTCAATAACAAGTGATCATAATGCCTGTGATGCCAGTACTGGTGAGGACAAGGCAGGAAGATCTAAGTCATTCTAGCCTTGTCTGGGCTATAGTGTGGGATCCTGTCTCAAAAGACCTAAAGTCCAAACAAAGTGAGTCAAAATGTGGGTGGAGAAGGCCATAGAACAGACTACAGGAACTGAAACATACCTGGGGCTAGACCAGAGCTGCTGGCATCCTCCCTTAGAGTTGACCTTGGCACTCTTTACATGAGTCTGTTTCTACACTTAGTGGCCAGTGGAGTGATTAGAGAGGAGTCCTCAAGGCCCAGTCAGTAATTCATGCTCTCTGCTTGGCCTTTGAAGAGGGGAATCTTTAGGTTGTGCCAAGTATATGTCTCAGTTTTCAACTTTGGTCTTCCAAGAAATAATCCAGTTGGGGTGACAATAATTGCCACTGAAGTCAGAAGGAAGCAAGTTGGGCATTGTGTTAATCCATAGTTATTGGGATGTACCTGCTTATGGATGTGCCTCAGCTGACATGTAGCCTAATCTTAAAGATGCTTAGAAAAAACATTGCAGGCCCTGGAGGTACAGATCATAGCTTCCTACAGGGAACAGGCTTAAGAAAGAAATGGGCATGGCAGCCAGGTGAGTGCTTTGCAAAGTGTGTGCCCATTGCAAGAGGCAGCCCATGGTACAGTGTCAGTCAATTAACCCCTGGAGGAGGGTTGGCTTCTAGAGCCAGATGTTTGGACTTTCCAACATAAATTATGTGCGAATCTTCCCTGTTTAAATGTTAGCAACAAATCTGTACTTTTTTCCCTCAAGATCACCATGGAAGATACGGAAACAAAAACAAACAAACAAACAAACAAAACATCAACAACAACAATAAACCCTGTGGGCTGTGTGTTTGTAGGATCAAAGGGTAGAGAGAATGTACAAACCTGGCCATTAGGGGGCACAACTAGTGTGCCACAGAATACCATGCTTTTGCTAGGGACAGGCACTCTGTGCAGGACAGAGCACACCATAAGCACTTCTGCTTGAATGTGTAGATCAATCTCAGAAAACCTCTTGGCTTTCCATCTTTCCTGTGTGGAAGAGAGATTGGAGGCAGCTACCAAGCTTTCACTCTTTCCAGCTCCAGTTTGTGAAAGGATCAGGTCGGAATCCTGGTTGAGCATCCAGGGCCACCAGTGCAGCCTGTCTCTGCCACCTCCTTCCGTGCTTTGCGCATCTTACGTTGATACTTGGGGCTTTGCTAAGAGGTCAAGAAGCTTTAAGAAACAGGAAGAAAGCTTGTGCTGTTAATATTTCAAACCAGCACTGTCTTGGTATCGCTTGCCATTTCTTCCTTTGACAGTAGTTGTGTGATTTTGACAGACTGTATCACATAACCAGAAGTAATCCAGACTGTGTGGGTAAAGTTGCAACAGCGCTCTCAGCATCTGGAAGAGGACACACCCATGGTAGTCGCAGAAAACAAGCCATTTTCCCTTTGAGAGTCAATGTGACACTGCCTAGGTAGCAGCACGGGCACTTCTCTCTGTTTACAAAGTGAAGGAGGGTGTATCTCTGAAGACTTGGGCGTTCTGCGGTATCTGTTTGTTTGTTTTGTAACGCGCTAGTTGTATGTGCCTTATTATTAGTATAAAATCTGTTGCTATCTTGGGCAAGATTTTGTTGTTGCTGTTGTAGTTACCAAAAACCAAACGTACTTAGGGAGGGAGTCTTGCGTGGTTGAGGTGGGAGTGTTGGGAGCTGTGGAATTGAAGGACTTGGGCACTATGCTGTGGACAGGAAAGCCTTACTGCCACAGGCAGAGACCATATACCTGACTGTTGGGCCAGTGGCCTCTCAGGCCAGATTCATTCTGACCAGCCCCTTTCCTGTAGACTAGTGAGCACATGGGCTATCTCAGCCTAAACTAAACTAGACCCATTTTTCCCAGTTCCTGTTTCTAAGGAGAGTAGGTTGTGTTTCTGAGTTGAGGCCTTTGTGTAGTTTGGCCTGTGACAAGGAATTTGGAACCCCGAAAACAAATATGATGACTGATTAGAGAAGAGGGTCACTGGAGATGAGGAAGCACCATGGGAAGTAATAATTTGAAGCCTGTGTTTCTCAGAATTTTGGGAAAAAAACCATGGCATCCATTTTTAGTAGTTTCTCCTCTCCTACTTCTAACAAACCTTTATATAAAATAATCTTTAAAAATTAAGCACTTACTACATAAGTAGGTATTGAGTAAATAAAGGTTTGAAGGTTTTGGTCCTAAGAAAATCTTTTTAGCCCATTGTTTACACTGTTTCATTTCATTTTATTTTATTTTGAGACAGGGTTTCACTGTTTAGCTCTGGCTGTCCTGGAACTCACTCTGTAGACCAGGCTGGCCTCGAACTCACAGAGATCCACCTGCCTCTGCCTCCTGAGTGCTGGGATTAAAGGCGTGTGCCACCACTGCCTGGCTACACTGTTTCTTTTTGCAGAACAAAATTAAGTTGATGCTAAGGCAGTTCGGTGTGCTGGAATGGAAAAGAACCAACCCCCAAGGCCTGGATTCTAGTTCCAACTCTATACCATTGCTCTACTGAACAATCCTGAGCAAATGATGACCTGTCTCCATCTGCCTCCTCTCTAGTAAATGAGATCATAGTGCCAGCACTTTGAACAGGGCTGCTGTGGGCCAGATGAGAGAACTCAGACAAGTAAAAATGTTTTTCCCACTAAAGATCCCTGACCCTTTTCTAAGCAAGGAAGTTACTATTTTAAAATGATTATGTTAGTAAACACCACTACCATTTTTCTGTAAAGATAGGTTTCCTGTAAAACATTTTTAAAAGATATTGACTAATAAATGGTGAATTATTTCAAAGCCAAACTTATCTCAGAGAAGATTTCATCACATCTAAGAGCTGGTGACTTCCTTGGATGCTTTGGAAATAGCTGGAGTATCATACTGGAAAATTGAGAAATGGCTTTGCCTAGTGACTTAAGGTCCTAGTGAGAGTGGATGTACCAATTCTAGTTTGTTCTGAAGGAGAGAGGAGAGGAAAAGGTCTGCTTCCAACTTAACACTTGTATTGACCATGTCTGTTGTAGTCCTTTGTAGATAACTGTGAGTAAAGATTTTTGCATACCTGTAAAATGCTTACAATGGAAAGAAAACAATTTTGACTCAAGACAGACGTTGAAGGAGGTAGAAGCTTTTACTAAAAGTAAGAGAGTAGTAATAGTATCAGAAAAGTTTTAAAAGATAGAAGACTGGCAAAGAGTTATAAATCTGGGGAAAAAAAATCTGGCCTATAAAAATAGGAAGGTCCTTTAACATTCCTATGTAGCATTTTGTGAGACTGAAGCTAAAGGGAGGGGAGAGGAATACAACTCAAGAATAATTTAAAAGCTATAAAGATAATTAGGAGTAAGTGATCAAAGTATGACATAGAATTTTAGTGATCAGCGTTCTGGGATAGTGTATTAGTATCTCAAGTCGTGGAAATGTGTGGGTTACCATTCTGATGCGTGTGGAAATACAAGCCGATCCAACAGTATTCTCACCACTGCCCTTGTATGTGGCCAGTGGAGGCTGTGGTAAGAGGAAGTGCATTCATGGTGGACTTTCCGTGAGGAATCAACCTGCCTGCCTGTGTCTCACTGTGTAGCTCTGGCTTTCCTGAAACTCACTATGTGGACCAGGCAGGCCTCCAACTCACAGAGAGTTGAGCCTCTGCCTCTCGAATGCTGGGATTAAAGGCGTGCAGCACTGTGCCTGACTGCCTGTGTTTATACTCTTTGACAGCATGTGTCCCACAGCTGTGCCATTGCCTGTATTTGCTCCTTCTGTCTCCTGCTCTCTTAGGTTGAAGACCATCTTAGTTTGTAACTTTAGTTTACAATCCTTCGATTCCTTACCTCACTGCTTCCCCCCAAATTAAATAGTACCCCCTGCATTCCCCCTGTAATACATACATATACAGGAAGATAATGGAGGGCATAATTTCCTTGTGCCTGTGCCTCCCCAAGACAGGGTTTCTCTGTGTAGCCCTGGCTGTCCTAGAACTCTCTCTGTAGACGAGGCTGGCCTAGAACTCACAGAGAGTTCTGCCTCTCCTTCCACAGTGCTGGGATTAAAAGTGTGTACCACCATTGCCCAACCCTTGGGCTTTTTAGGAAGGTGAATTAATTGAGTTTTTCTTTCTTGTTTAAAAGCTGCATTGCTCTTATATGCTGTGGAATTGTAAAGGGCAGAGTAAGCATTCCAGATATTTGGTGTGTATTCCTGTTATTTTAAAGCTATGATTTGACAGGTTTCATAAGAATAGACTTTCAAATAGCAATTTTAAAAATTAAGTGGAAACTCATTAGTGGAAATTTCACACAATGATTTTTAAGCCCAAAGAGGTTGTCTTTGTGGACATATTGAATAGTCATTTCTTCCTAGTTTACTGTAAATATAGTGAATTAAGTTCATAATAAAAACGAATTGCATTTTTTGATGAATTGATAAGGTGCCTTGAATTTTAGCAGTTTGATACTTCAAAACTAGAACTCGTGGCAACTAATAAGGTTATAGATTTCTGCTGGGCAGTGGTTGTGCACTCCTGTAATCTCAGCACTTAGGAAGCAGAGGCAAGTGCATCTCTGTGAGTTCGAGGCTAGCCTGGTCTACAGTGTGAGTTCCAGGACAGCCAGGACTACACACAGAGAAACCCTGTCTTAAAAAAAGGGGGGGCAGGATTGGGGATTTTGCTCAGTGGTAGAGCGCTTGCCTAGCAAGCGAAGGCCCTGGGTTCAGTCCCCAGCTCTGGAAAAAAAAAAAAAAAGAAAAGAAAAAAAATTACAAGAACAAAAAAAAGATTTATAGATTTCTGATTAGCTTTGTGTCTACTATTTCATTCCTTATATATTTTTAATTTTTTTAACAGAATTAAGAAGGAAGTACTTCCACAATCCCAGCAGATGAAGATTCACTGGTAAATGGATTAGGATTTTTGGCCTACCCTCCAAAGAAAAGGTAACTGACTACTTTGACATAGCATAGCCGAGTATATTACTTCCAGTTCTAATAGAATTTGAGTGTCACTGGGGGATGCTAATTCTTATGACTTAAATCTGTGAGGGGTCTTTCACTTTAAGCATAACTAAAGACATGAACTTCTTAGTGTTTAGTGACAATGACTAGAAGGAGTACAGTGCTGCTGGGTGTTTGCCTCTGAGCTCAAAAACTACTGAACAGGGCCTCCCCAAACATTTGTTAAAGCTTCAGGAATTTGTTTGGTTTTTTGTTTTGAACAAAGTCTCTCAATGTTTCTCTGGCTGTCCTGGAACCCACAGAGATCTGGCTGTCTCTGCCTATCTCCTGCTGGAATTATAGGCATGCACCACCACCATCATGCCCTGCCTTTTTTTTTTTTTTTTTGTTTTTGTTTTTGTTTTTGTTTTTCAAGACCGGGTTTCTCTGTGTTTCCCTGGTTGTCCTGAAACTCACTCTGTAGACCAGGTTGGCCTTGAACCTGGGGATCCTCCTGCCTTTGCCTCCTTAGTGCTGGGATTAAAGGCATGTGCCACCAACGCCCAGCCTATTTCAGGAATTCTTAGAGACAGGATTCCCAGCTCTCTCCTAAACAATGCCCACTCTTTCCATAGGATGTTGTCCAGTATGCTCTTGTGTTTTTTTCCCCGAATATCCAGCTCCTCCAGTTCATTCTCTCTCTCATCACACAGTGTAGACCAGCTGCTGAGATAGGGAAAATCCTGAGCAAAACTGGTAAAGATAGAAGAGTTAGGCACACTTGGGGTGCCTGGTACCTTTCCAGGCTGACAGGGAACTCTGGAATTCTTAAGCAGTCCTGTAGGCTTGCAGTTATAGTAGTCACAGTTAGAATAGCTTTGTACTACATTGTGCAAATGTATTTGAGGAGAAGATGGCTAAGTTTCACAGAATCTGAAAAAAGGTAAGAATTCCTGGAAGAGCTTGTAGTGGGTAAATCTTTTATTATATTTATTTATGGTATGTCTCTTTGTGTGTCCATCTGTCTGTCTTGTGTGTGTGTGTGTGTGTACACATGGATGCACATGGAGGTCAGAGGACAGCCTGCAGGGTTTCTCTTCTATCTTATGGGTCTAGGAATCTAACGCAGAGCATCAGTCTTTGTGGCAAATACCGTTACCTGGTGATTGATCTCTCTGGGACCCCTGGAAGAATTTAGATTAGTGATAAAATACCACCTTTCCATCTACACTTGAAGGAAATGGCCTGGGGAGGAGGGGGTTACAAGTTAAAAGTCAGTTTAAGATGAGTCATTGGAGAACAAAACTGAACAGAATTCAAACAGGAAGGTGCTGTTGTTTTTTTTTTTTTTTTTTTTAAACTCTTTTGAGGGGGGACCTGCCACCCAGCTCCCAAATAAATCACTCACAGAGGCTTATTCTTAATTTTAAATGCCTGGCTTTAGCTTGGCTTGTTACTAGCAAGCTTTTCTTAACTTTAAATTATCCTGTCTAACTTTTGCCTCTGAACGTTTTCCTTTTCTTACTTCTGTAATCTTACTGTCAATCTTACTCTGTGCCTGGCTGGGTGGCTGGGTGGCTGGGTGGCTGGGTGGCTGTCCGACTGGCCCCTGGTGTCCTCCTCCTTCTCTCTCTCTAGTTCCTTGATCTTTTCTCCTCCCAGATTTCTTCCTCTATATATTCTCTCTGTCTGCCAGCCCCGCCTATCCTTGCCATTGGCCAATCAGTTCTTTATTAGACCATCAGGTATTTAAGACCAGCCCAGTAACACAGCTTCCCAGAGTTAAACAATTGCAACATAAACAAAAGTAACACACCTTAAAGTAATATTCTACAACAGGCAGGACTAAAGAAATTTCAGCCTCAGAAATAGATCAGCATATACTTAATCAACAAATGCATGCTTTAATTAGGTCCTAAGCAACTGTAGCAAAAATGGGGAACATTTTGTACAACATGCACATTCATCTTCGAAGATAACACTTTCACTATTACCAAACCAGTGTGAGCTTCAGGAATGCCGCAGTTCTGTGTTTAAAAGAACAAGGATCTGGTTAGTCGTGAAACTCATGCTTTATACAATACACCCTTTAATATGCTAGCTCTATGTTGAAGGAGCAGACATGAGTAGAATCATTCCGTGAGCATCATCAGAGCCATCACAATGTATGATATTAACTGTGAAATATTGGACAGATACTAAAAAAAGGGGGGGTGGGCGGGGGACAGGGCTTTTCCTGTATGGTGGCCAGCTACTTGGCAGTAGTGGGGTCGGAGATGAAAAAAACATTTGAAAAAATGCCAAATAAGCTCCTAATGCAGAGATGTTTCCCAATTCTACTGTGTCAGAGAGATTATCTTTTGAGAACGAAGAGGAGGGTAGCAACTAATATCCATGGACTACGCTCTGGAATGCTGTACTGATGGAAACATTATATGACACTGTACCAGGAAATCTTTAACGAGCGACAGGAAAGAAGAGTCACACACTCAGAAGTGTACTGAGCAAACAGAAAACAGAGCCACGTGGGCCAGGGGAACTGTGAGGACTGTCAAGTCCAAAGCCAGTCTGAAGTGTCATAACCCCAGTCCCTTTCTCTCGGGCAGTATTTACAGAGGGGGCAGTTGATGTGCTGTGCTCTTTTTCAGGCACTAGAGACGACTTGATAATCCAAAAGAATACAAGGGCCTCTTAATTGAATTCACATTTTACCAATAAATAAAAGTTACATGTATTTTTGTACACTGTATATTGGTTTGAATTACATACAATGAAATGAGTAAATACATTTCAGGTATATATCAGTTATAATCCTTATATTATAGAATCATTTTCTTGAATTTATTCTCATTTAGCCAAGATTTTGTATTCTATAATCTATATTACTCCTAACTTCAAGTGTCTGAAAATCACCATCGTTTGTTGAGTTCAGCATTCTTTAGGTTCCAGAAATAAGTGAGATATTTACTGTGACTTACTCCCTTCTATCCCCACGTTAATTCACTACATGTGTGGTGGTTAACATTCTCATTTTGACAGGATCCAGAATCAATGAGTAGATAAACCTCTGGGCATGGCTTGAGGGAGACTCTGTATCTGGGTTAAATGAGTGTGAAGACCCATCCACAGTGTACGCAGCAGCATCCCGAGGGCTGGGTCCTAGACTGAGCCTAAAGGAGCAAAGAAGCTAGCTGCAGAGATTCGTCTCTCTCTGCTTCTTGGGCATGGATTCTGTGACCAGTGCTTCATGATTCTGCCGCCATCCCTTCCCTGTTGCAGTGGACTGTATCCCTGAAACTAGAAACTGGGAAACAAAACAAAACAAAACCCGTCCTTTCATCGTTCCTGAAATGATGGGAGCTTGGAGACCAGGATGCAGAGAGAAATGCAGACAGTGGCAGCACAGTTCGTGAGGTTTCAGGAAGGAGTGAGGACCCCGGGTGGATCTGAGTGAGAGACCGTTCATTTTATGTTATGGCAAAGAATCTGACTTCATTATGCTTGTGTTCTAAACACTTGTATGAGGCTGACTTGAAAAGTAATGGATTAATTTGTTTGGCAGAGGAAATTTCAAGATAGCATAACATTCAGACTGTGCTCAGTACTCAGTCTAGATTTACAATGAGGGAGAGCAACAGGTGGAACAGAATGATGAAAACTGCAGTTTAGCAAGAAAAACAGTGGGGGCCAGTTTATAGTGCATGGACCAGGCAGTTTGGAAATAGTTGTAATCATTAAAGAGATTAGTACCATTAAAAACAATGCTACACTGTAATAATAGGAAAGGTGCCTTGAAGGCAGGACTATTCATTGAAGGATCCATCTTGTGAAAATGCAAATTCATTTGAAGGAGACAGCCCAACTGAGAATGCTGTAGAAAGGGTTTTCATTTGAAAACAACCCGCAGGGGAAGTGTCTTCCCAGGGTTAGCACATGAAGGCTGATGCAATTCTGGTTCAGTGTGGCCAGGCTCCGTCCTAAACTGGCAGCAGAACTTTGCAGTGTCACTCATGTGGTGCATGGAAGAGATAAGATTTGAGAGGATCATGGAGTCCCAGTACCATAGTTTCTGAGAGATGCTGAGGGCTGGCAATAGGTGGCCCAACGGAATCTCCTGCAAGAAGACCCTGGGAGTCTACTGCATGAAGCTTTGAAGATAAAGACCACATTTCAGTGGAGACCCCAGCATGTTGGTGATGTCAGGACCATGGGCTGTCTGCTGAGGAAAGCTACAGGCATGGGATGGAGCTGTAGGGGAGGGGCTACCCACCTGGTTCCATCACCCCAGATGCTGGACAGGGAGTGCAAGCTTTGGTGTTTCCCTGCTGGGTTTTAATCTTGCTGAGGAATGTGGTAATTTTGTTTTTAAATTTTTTTTAAGATTTATTTATTTATTATGTATGCAGTATTCTGCTACACACCAAAAGAGGGCACCAGATCAAATTACAGATGGTTGTGAGCCACCATGTGGTTGCTGGGAATTGAACTCAGGACCTCAGGAAGAGCTGCCAGTGCTCTTAACCTCTGAGCCATCTCTTCAGCCCGTTTTTAAATGTTTTTGAGAACCCTCTTATCTTGTTTCTATAATGGCCTTATACTTTACCTTTCAGTGGAAGGGAAATGATAGGAAACAGCAAACATAAGTAAATACAGTATTTCTTGTTGTTAAATGATGGCTGTTTAGAAAGAATAAAGAATACGGCAGGATTAGGAGGCTGCTGAGCATTGTAAGAGGTGGGGCCTGACTTCAACTGCAGTGAGCAGGCAGGACTCTGAGAAGGTGTCACTTGCCATTAATGCTGAAAGGGTAAGCTGCTGAGCTCTCTGAGGGGATGATGCAGCTAATGAAGAATGAAGGCAGAAGATGCATAGACAGCGTAGGATGACAGAAGAGGCAGCTCCGAGTGCGTGAGTGCTTGGAGGAGAGTGGGGGTGCAGGAAGGCAGGCAGGCAACAGAAAGAGTCATGCCTTAGATGGGCTTCAGCTTTTAGTCCAAGTACAGGACAAATATCAGTCCTCTGTTAATAGAATCACTGGGCTACTGCAGTCTAGTAAGATAGGCTACAAATGGCAAGGTGAAACAGTGGCTCTGGTTATACAGAGGCTACTGTAGTGGCTTAGGCCAAGGACAACGGGATTGCTAGACCTCCAAAAATGATAAGGGATAAAATCTAGGCCATGAGGTATTCCTCAGTGATTTGTAAAACAGTAGTGGCTTATCTAAGAAAGGAAAATTATTGGAGTCAGACTAAATTATGTTGTGAAATTCTGCTGTGCACAATAGCTCGATACCTCAGTTGTAGAACTAGCAGGCAAATAGTATATACAATGTGGATCCATTGAATGAAGGGGTGATTCTCACCCTGGGCATGCTGTGGGGATGAGCTGGCATTTCACCACATCCCTCAGAATAGTACACAATTTAAAACTTGTAAGTTGTTTATTTCTGGAATTTTCCATTTATTTGCAGACAGAGGTTGTCCGCTAGTAATTGAATCCATAGAAAGTGAAACTATGAACCAGAGGGAACTACTGTATTATTTAGTCCTAAGAGGAACAAAATACTGACACATACTCCAACACTGATAGCTTGAAAAGTTGTGCTAGATGAAGAAAGCCAGAACTAAAGGCTATATATTATTACATGAGGTATCTTAATAGGCACATCCACAGAGATAGGACAGGAAGCTTGGAATGTCTTAATGGGCTTGGGGTTTCCTTGTGGGTGCTAAATATTGTGGAACATCATGATGTGGGTTGCACCACACTGTGAATATAATAAAATGCCTTTAAATTATACATTATTTATTTTTATTTTATTGGTGTTTTGCCTGTATGTATGTCTGTGTGAGGGTGTTGGATCCTGGAGTTACAGTTTTGAGCTGCCACATGGGTGCGGGGAATAGAACCTGAGTCCTCTGGAAGAGCAGTCAGTGCTCTTGACTGCTGAGAGATCTCTCCAGCCCCTAAATTGTACATTTTAAAATGGTTAAAATGGTGAGTTTTACCACAATCCTAAATGAAGAAAGGAAGGAAGGAAGGAAGGAAGGAAGGAAGGAAGGAAGGAAGGAAGGAAGGAAGGAAGGAAGGAAGGAAGGGATGATAGTAGGACGGGGAGGTGGGCCAGTTGTAAAGAAAGGACCTCAGTTAGGATCCCCAGCAAACATGCAGAAAGCCAGGT
The DNA here is from genome assembly GCA_902168325.1 of Peromyscus nudipes. NCBI lineage: Eukaryota > Metazoa > Chordata > Mammalia > Rodentia > Cricetidae > Peromyscus > Peromyscus nudipes. The sequence continues at coordinate 33,651 of CABHPH010130506.1, forward strand.
AAAGCACTGTGTGCCTGCACTCTCATGCTGGGGTATAGACAGGCAGGTTCCAGGCTTTGCTGACTAGGAAGTCTTAGCTGAATGGTGAGTCCACGATTAGTGAGAAACAATATCTGAAAACACCAGAGTGGACAGTGATGGAATAAGACACCTAACATCAGCCTCTGGCCTTCAAGGCCACAGACCTGAGCACACCACACATACACATAAAGACAGGGGAAAAAAACTAAAAATGTATAAAGAAGTAAAAAGACAATGGTATTTACAAAATCTTTCATGGATGAATAGTTTATATCCTGGATATAGCTGGCTCAGCTGAATAGAGTTTGTAAAGGGAATGGGCTAAGGAGGTGAGAAAGGCTGAGTTGAGTAGTGAAGGACACTGACTGCTAGGCCGGGGCCTTCAGCCAGTTCTGCTGCTGGAAAGCTTTGCGGCACAAGGGATGAGAAACTGAAGAAAAAATGGTCTTTGGGAACAGTACAAGTTAAAAGCTGTGTTTCAGGGCAGAAAAAGGCTTCTGATTTTATGAAGCCATGCTATTGCTGTTTCCTCGGCAGAGCTTTGTGGCCATCCCCCAAAGCCTCAAATTTAGTTTCTCCTTTTATAAAGTAGCTTTTGGAAGAGTCTCATTATAAATGTTTATTGTTTAAACATAAATACTATATGAAGTCCCTTTAAGTGTAAGTTTGTTACCCTGTTTCCTTAGTCTGGGGTCACCTGGACTGTTCTCTACGCAGGACGTCTTACTAAGTGCAGAGCTGAGGCTTGCCTCCCCGACCACCTACATGCCTAGAGACATCTCCACTGCTCTCTGCGCAGGCGTGTCCTCATTCACTCTCACCTGTGTGGGCAGGTGATATTCTGCACATTGCGTTAAAATTCTTGTCTTGGTTATCTTTTCACTTCTTTCTGTTGGACTTCAGTATCACATGCTGCACTTTTATTTGTAAAATCAACAACAAAAAGTTGAAAAGTAAATTTTCCAGACCTCTGTTAGAAAGAGGACAAGGAGCTGGGTCATGATGGCTGATGCCTGTAATCCCAGCATGTGTGAGGTGGAAGCAGTGATACCAGAAATGCAAGGACATCTTTGACAGCATAGTGAGTTTGAGGCTACCCTGTGCTTCATGAGGGCCTGTTTGAAAAACAAAAACAAACAAACAAAAACCAGTATGAGGTATCATAAAAAATCATAAAAATAATAAAACATAAAAATTTCCAACATTTAAGCTGGGCGATGGTGACGCACGCTTTTAATCCCAGCACTCGGGAGGCAGAGACAGGCGGATCTCTGTGAGTTCGAGGCTAGCCTGGTCTCCAAAGCGAGTTCCAGGAAAGGCGCAAAGCTACACAGAGAAACCCTGTCTCGAAAAACAAAACAAAAAAAAAACAAAAAAAAAATTTCCAACATTTACTAAGCACTATGTTTCAGCACTTTTCTAAGCCTTTTTTAAAAATTATTTTACTATTTTGTGTGTGGGGGTGTTTTACCTGCATGTATGTCTGTGTACCATGTGCATGTAGTACCTATGCTGGCCAGAAGAGGGCGAAAGATCCCTTGGAATTGAGTTACTGATGGCTGTGAAACGATGTAGTGCCTATGGAAGAGCAGAAGCCTCTTAATCTCTAAGCAGGAAGGGATTCCAGCCCTTTGTAAACCTGTTCATGTAACAGGCTCCAGACAGCAATCAGCTGCTGTAGACCATTGCTTCTCAACCTGGGGGTCGAGATCCCTCTGGGGGTCGAACAAACGTATCACAGGGTCACCTAAGACCATTGGAAAACACAGATATTACATTATGATTCATAACAGTAACACAATTACAGCTATGAAGTAGCAACAGAATAATTTTATGGTTAGGGTCACCTCAACATGAAGAACTCTCTTAAAGGGTCGCAGCATTAGAAAGGTCGAGAGGCACTGGTGTAGACACTATGTCCCTTCCTGCCCCTGAGGCAGGCAGAGTCAGAGATGAGCTCCAGGACAGGCACTCCCTCCAGCCCTTAGAACTATTTCAATCATAAATTTTTTGTGAAATTTTCCAAATTTAAATGTTGGCTAAAACAAACAAACAAAAAAACCTTGTAGGGTACAGTTCAAATATTGAATTCCCCATTTAAAATGCATAGTTCATGTTTTGTTTTGCTTTTTAGTCTAATCACATTCTTGTGCAGCCATCCACTATCTCTAGTTCCACAACACTGTGAGCCTCTCCAAAGGAGACATCCTCCGTGTTAACTGTGACTCCTCACGTCCCTTCTTCAGGCCCCTGGAAGCCACTGGCTCTCCTTCTGTCTCCATGGATTGGTTTGTTCTGAATAATTCACATACGAGTAAATGGAATCTTATAATAATGATTATGATTATGTTAGTGTTCTGTTGCTGTGACAAATATTCAGAAAAATAACTTCAATGGAGGAAAGATTTATTTTGGTTCATGATTTTGGAGGTGGTTTTAATTCCATGGCTTTATGGGTCCATTGTTTAGGGGCCTGTGCTGATACAGAACACTATGTTGGCTGGATAGCATTGTAGAGCAAAGTTGCTCACAATACAGAATCCAGGAAGTGTGACAGAGACAGGTAAATGTTCCCAGAGTACTACCCACCTCAGGAGCCACTCACACCAGTTACAGTCTCATCCTGTCCATTCAGCTGTAAAGTGATGGGTGGGCTCCGTGAGCTCTGAGGCACCGGAAGCCAAGTCTTCAGCACTTAAGACTCTGAGGGTTCATACCCAGAACAAAACAGTAACTTTTAGTGTCTGGTGTTTTTCACTAGATATAATGTTATATTTATTTTTTCTAATTTAAACTTAGAAAAATGTGTGTGTGTGTGTGTGTGTGTGTGTGTGTGTGTTTGTACAAGAGTACTTGCCATGACACATGTCGTAGATGACAGGGCAACTTGCAAGAGCTGGTGTCTGCTTTCACCACGCAGGGATCTAGGGGAACTAACTAGGCTGCCAGGCTTTGCAAGCAGGTGCCTTTCCCATGAGCTATCTCACCAGTGCTAGCATTTGGAGGTTCAGCTATGTGTTGTGAACTGTATAGAGAGAATACAATTTGTTTAGCTGCTTATTAACCATTAAGGACAGCTTGGTTGTTCCCATATCTTGGCTATTACAAATAGTGCTGATAGTAAACATTGGGTTTTAAATGCCTGTTTGAGTCTGTGCTTTAAAGTCTTTTGTTAACACACCTGGAAGCAGAATTGCTGGGTCATGGTAATTTTGTTTAGCCTTTTGAGTAACTTTCATATTATTTCCCAAAGTGGCTGTAAGATTTTATATTCCTACCCCCATGCATGGAATTCTTTTGTGAGTGGTTATCTGTTTGTTTTTTTTTTCTTTAAGTATAGCTGTCCTAATGGGTACAGACTCTGTTTATATTTTTTTAATTTTTTAAATTGTGTGTGTGTGTGTGTATGGAGTGCAGGTGTATTTTAATTTTAAATTGTGTGTGTGTGTATGTGTGTGTGTATGTGTGTGGAGTGCAGTTGTACTCTAATTTTAAATTGTGTGTGTGTGTGTGTGTGTGTGTGTGTAGTGCAGGTGTACTTTAATTTTAATTGTGTGTGTGTTTGTGTATGTGTGTGGAGTGCAGGTGTACTCTAATTTTAAA
>CABHPH010130508.1:0-29046 GCA_902168325.1 Peromyscus nudipes
AATAAATAAATAAATAAATAAATAAATAAATAAATAAATAAATAAATCTTTAAAAAAAAAAAACAAAACAAAACAAAAAGATGGAAGAAGGGGTCACAAAAGGAAGAGCAGATGGCCACCAGAAACTACAAAGGCAGGGGATGGATTTTCTCCTAGCGTGTCTGGGGGGAACCCAATCTTGTTTGTTTGTTTCGTTTGAGATAGGATCTCTCTACACAACCCTGGCTGTCCTGAAACTCATTATGTAGACCAGGCTGGCCTCGAACTTACAGAGATCTGCTTGCCTCTGCTTCCCAAGTGCTGGGATTAGAGGCGTGTGCCAGCAAACCTGGCCCAAAGCATCATATTTTAAGAGTAGAGTTAGAGCCTCAGTGGTGGCACACACCTGTAATTTTAGGAGGCAGAGGGAGGAGGATCTCAGTGAGTTCAAGGCCAGCCTGGTCTGCACGGTGGTGAGTTCCTGAAAGCTAGGGGCTAGAGAGAGCCTGTCTAAAAAAGAATTTACTAGGCATGGCAGTGCACATCCATAATTCCAGTACTCTGGAGGCAGAGGCAGATGGGATCTCCGTGAGTTCCAAGCTAGACAGGGTTACATAGTGAGACTCTGTCTCAGAAAAGAAAACAAAATAGTAATTGTGATTTCTTGGTCCTGCTACAATTTATGTGGGATATCTTAGTCAGTTTGGGTTGCTATAACTAAATATTGTGGACTGGGTGGCTTAAACAGCAAATATTTATTTCTCACAGTCCTATTGACTTAGGTCTGTGAGACCTAATTGACTTAGTCCAAGATCCAAGGTGCTAATAGATGTGGTGTTTGGTGAGAACCCATTTCCTGGCTTGCAGGCACCAGCCTTCTTATGTCCTCACATGGTAGAGAATGCTGGTGTCTCAATCTCTTCTGAGGGCACAGCCCCTGTCATGAAGACTCTACACCTCCCACAGACCCTACCTCCAAACACCACCACACCAGGGATCATGGGACTACATACATGAGTTGGGGGTAGAGCATAAACTTTCAGCCCATAGATACAGTATGTTTTCTAGATACTAGTGAAAATGTAGCTGTTGGCCACACTCAAGATAGGCAATTCAGTCAGTCTGTCCATTCACATACAGCAAAACAGTAAATATAATTTCTACCGTTGGTGAGTCAATGGCTGGCCCATAAGGAAGAGAAGAGAAAGGGTCACAGAGATCCTATTCTGTGGTTGTGGAGCCTTTAGTAGTCTAGGTATACTTAGTGAAATACCTCATAGACAGATTCTTGGGACTCTTGGGATCCACTCAGGATCCATCTATCTCTAGAAAAAATACATCAAGTTCTCAGGTAACTGTGCTTTTCTGAGAAATGGATTCACAGATTTAGATTGTTAAAAGGGTCTAAGCTCAAAAGTTCAGAACATTTGCATAATGAAAGATTATAGGTGGAAGACTGAAACATAATAATAGATATTTCAGGGATAGCTCAACCATTTGTGATTTACCTGATGAAACTCTAAAGGATGAAGACTGAATTAGGCTCTTGGTGTTCTACATTCCAAAATCAGGGTCATTTATATCTGATAATTTAAGAGGAGTCTGTGGTGGTACACACCTTTAACCCCAGCAGAGGCAGGTGGATTTCAAGAAAGAGCTGTTTGCACTGAGTAGCTTCACCTCTCTCCTTCCTGTATCTCTTGTACCTATCCCAAACTTGCTAAGTCACCAATGACCTTTCTCCATGATAGTATCCTAAAGTTGACTCTTGACCACTTAGCAGCAAGTGAGAGATGACCACCTTTCCTACCTGCCCACCCCCTCCTTGCTGCACCTGCTTTTTGGTCCTCTATGACACCCTTAGAACACTCATCTAGAGCAGCCCCCATCCTCCACTCTCAGTCACCCATCAACTTCACTTTCTTCTTAGCAGTCACTGCTGCTGCATCTGGTGTCAGTGGCCCCTGTGACAGTAAGTTCCTTGGAGGTAGCCTTTCTTTACTACTATAGCCTCGAAGTCCGGCATATAAGAGTTCTTAAAGATATCCACCGGAGGAACGAACTACCCTTCATGGAACTGTGTGAAGAAGGACCATGTACTACTGGAAAGAGAGAACCAGTTATGGGTATGAGCCTGTTGCTGGAGTTCACTCTCAGCAGAGGAGTAAACGTCTACCTTCTACCCCTCGGTTCCAGCAACTGCTGAAACCAGAGCGCAGGTTAAGTAGGACAGGGAAGTGTGTGTGCTGCAGAATGTCGGTTAAGAACCCACTGTCTGTAGGCTGCTTCCTGCCACAGATAACAATCGCATGTGCCTATGCAGAGACCACTACCAGGCTGCGGTGTGTGTGTGAAGGGAACTGTTGTGGTTGGTCGCTGGGCAGGCCAAACCAAGTCACATTAGGCTAGAACAATGTACAGCTTCTCATTCTTCCTGTCAACAAGAGCAGGTGGGGCCCTCCTATCAACTCCTCTCAACTCCTCCACCTCTGTGTGCCCTGAGTGCAGCCAGAAGACAACCTAAACTTACTACTCTTAACAAGCTGGCAAGGGACCTAACAGTCATTTCCTGGGCAATAAGGACTATTTTGGGGGTGTGGTGGGGAGGAGATGGGTATCAAACCCAGGGCCTCATGCATGAAAAACACTCTTCCACTGGGCTAAATTGCCAGCTTGACAATGGAGCCTTCTGAATGTTTTGGTGGTCTAATAAGCATTCTCTTAAAAATCTTTTTCATTATGGTAATTCTCAAACAAACAAACAAACAAACAAACAAACAAACAAACGAGCTTCCAGGTACTAGTTGCCCAGCTATAATATAACAATGGTAAACTCAGGGTCAGTCCCATCTCATTTTTCCCTGGGGTACACGTCTTGGTTTGCCAGGACAACCTGGTTTTAGCTTGTTATCCTAGTGTAATTAATAGCTCTCTCCTTTAATCATCAATGTGTCTACATTTGGATGACAAATTTTACAGTCATTTGATCTTTACTGTACCCACTTCCCCTGCTCCAGATTATTTTGAAGCAAATTCCAGACATAAGTTCACCATAAATGTTTCATACAACTTAGAACATTGTGTTCTGTCTTCTAAATACCCGTGTTGTGACTCTTCTAGCCTCCCAGCAGGAAAGATAGAAATGGGTAGACTCCATGTATGCTGGCAAGTGGACTCCCGACACCCATCCTGCAGCCTGGTGGCCTGGCACACACAGAGAGAAGCCAAATGTATGCTCGGGTCAGTGCGCTCCACTGTGTCTCCTGCCACTGTCCCTTACTGCCTCTAGACAGGGTCCAGAAACAAGTGACAGACTCAAGACAGGAGAATGAGTCTCTGCAATCAGCAGAAGGAACAGTGGGCATTTGAACAGGTCCAAGTATTCAAAGCAGTACAACCTACAAGAGAATCAAACCCCAGCCTTTCTCTCTACTCTCGGGAGGACAGCACTGCAAAATTCCAGATCTAAGGTGAAGCTGGGACATCTGAAGCAACCTACCTTGCCCACTCAGGCAAACAGGGGGAAATGGGTTACAGTTACCTCTGAGTCCTTAGAAGAGATTCCAGGAAGTTCACTGCTCTATGACCTAGCAACCCTATTTCTGGGCTATTTCTCAGACACAGAGGATGTCTGTCACATCATAGTGTCAGGCAGCCCAGAACAGCCCCATGGGAGATGGGCAGGGGTCCAGCAGAGAATACGTACACTATTAGACACTCATCAACAAGCAGGCACTAGCAGGAATAAATACACATACAGTGGCAGATCTTAAAAATAAAGAAGGGCTGAGGGACACACACACAAAGGAAACAAAAGGACTGGTAGCACCATGACACATGTTTGAGTTAAAAACAAATACAACTATTTAAAGTCCTCGGGGACTGGAGAGATGGCACACTGGCTAAGAGCACTGGCTGCTCTTCCAGAGGACCCAGGTTTGATTCCCGCACCACATGGTATCTCATAGCCATCTGTAACTCCAGTTCCAGGGACCTGACACCCCCTTCTGGTTTTCATGGGCCACTGAGCCAGCTCCCCAGCTTCCTCCCCTTTTAAAAAGGCTTTCTTTTATCCAACTAGATAACTGGTTGGCAAAGTGATCCAGGACCTGAGGGCTGGGGCTGGGGAGCAGGACTGAAGAAAGACACTTTAGTTCTTCCTGTAAGTCACAGAAAGGTGGCTTTCTTGGAGCTCACACTGGGAATGGCATGACTAGTGGCTTATGTGTCTATCACTGAACTTACATAGTTTCTGCACCTCAGAGTAAAGGTAGAAGGGGCTCAAATGGAGCTCCTTCAACCCCCTCAACCTCTTCATGGCAACACCTCTTATCACAATGAGGACCTAGAACTGCTGCTCACTGGACCATCTACTTGTACACATTTTTAACCTACAGAAGGAGAAATGAATCTATCTGAAACTCCTTTCTGTTCTAACACTTGACTAGCTGCAGAAGGGCATGTGTCTGAATATCCTAAAACATGACTAATTATTCCTATGTGTGCCGCACTGTTTGGTACGTACACCACTGTCTCTAACAGGCAAACACCGAAGGCTGGATCCATCTTCTCTATTTCACTGTAGGAAAGACACTGAACAACACACATGGAGGACAGAGCTGCTGCTTTCCGGGGCTCCAACCCTGACAGGGACGAGGACAGTTAAACAGGCAAAACCATGCCTGGTAGTCTGCGTCATGATCGGGCTACGAGAAGGCACCAGAATAAGGAGTGGGAACTGCACTGAAACCTTTGAGGCGAGGATGGAATAGTCAGGAGCGGCTTCTTGTTAAAAAGAAGGGGAGCCCAAGCTGAGACTGAAGGATAAGGAAAGCCAGCCAGGCCTTGAGGTGACCAGAGAACTAGATGAGTTCTAACGTGGCTGCCTCAGAAAGGAACGACATCATCATACAATACTATACCTATCATCAGCTGGAAGGTGTAATTTTTCCAAAATGCCCTCAGTACTGTTTTACTCTCACGGCCCCCCAAGAACTCCTGACACCCCTCATTTAGTGCTGGAGTGGACTTTGAACTATTTGGACCAAGAGTAGAGCCGGAATGTTGTCATGCTGTACAAGGTGGGGACGTACAAAGGATATGGCTGCTACTTAGCATTTTTAGGACCCTGCCCTCACAACTAGCCACCATGCTTGGAGGGAGCTAGACCACAGAGAGACCTTGGGCTGACAACCCTTACAGAGGTTTCTGCTGAGAGCCAGGCACGTGAGTGAATGAGCCATCTGCCTTAGTTACTTTTCTACTGCTATAATAAGATACCATGATCAAGACAACTTAGAGAAGAGTTTATTTTGGGCTTACGGTTTCAGAGGGTTAGAGTCCATGGCATAATGGCAGGGAGCATGGCAGCAGGCAGGTATGGCACTGGAGCAGTAGCTGAGAGCTTACATCTTGATCCATAAGCAAGAGGTAGAGGGAGCTAAATGGCAATGTGTGGGTTTTTGAACCCTCAAAGCCCACCTCCAATAACATACCTCCAACAAGGCCATATCTCCTAATCCTTCCAAACAGTTCCACTAACTGAGGACCAAGTAGTCAAATATATGAACCTATGGGAAGTGGGGCATTCTCATTTAAACCACCACACTATCCAAAGATCCTGCCTCATGGGGCTGGAGAGATGGCTCAGTGGTTAAGAACACTGGCTGCTTTTCCAGAGGACCCAGGTTCAACTCCCAGCCCTTACATGGAGGCTCACAACCATCTGTAACTCCAGTTCCAAGGTATCTGACACCCTCTTCTGGCTTCTATGAGCACCAAGTACTCACATGATACAGAGACATACATGCAGGCAAAACACATTAGATACTGCCTCATTTTCAGCTGAGACTCATCATGAAGCAGAGGCAAGCTGCTCCTACTATGTCCACAGAATAAACAGTTGTTGTATAGCATGAAGTTTTAGGATATTTTGTTATGCAGCTGCAGTATAAGAACAAATGGATAAAGTATAGTTCATTCACATAATGGAAACTATTACAGCAAGGCTAATTAAAGGTCTTCAGCACTACACTACAATATGCTGGCTGACTCTCAAACAATGCTCAGTGAAGGAGGCAGACCTACAGCACATACTGCTCGATTTTTATCTATTTGAAGTGTAAGAATAAGTCAGGCAAATCTGTTCTAAGTCAGGAGAGCAATTAGCCCTCGGGCCGTGACAGGGAAAGGGCATGAGGCAGTGTCCTAGGACACGGGTCATACAGAAAGGTTCAGTTTGTGAAAAGTCACCAAGACACACATTACAGGCTGGAGAGATGGCTCAATCTATAGAATGTTCCCAAGTTTGGATTCCTAACACCCATCTAAGAAGCTGGTGTAGTAGTGCATGCCTATAATCCCTGCGCTGGAGAGGTGGAGACAGGAGGATTCCTGGAACTCTGTCTAGCTAGCCTGAATCAGCAGAATCAGTGAGCTCCAGATTCAATAATAAGGTAGGGAGTATATCTGACCTCCATATACATACATGTGCACACCCACACTAACATGTACACACCCACACTATACATAGAAAGATGTACATTTATGATATCCTATTAATAAACTATTAAGTACTTAGTTTGTTGGTCTTCTTTGATAAAGACTTACTCTGGCTGGTACAGAACTTACTGTGTAGATTAGGCTGACCTTGAACTCAGAGACCCACCTTCCTCTGCTGGCATTAAAGGTGCAGAAGCATGACCCTGAGTTGGGATCCCCAGCACTCATGTAAAAATATAGGAGCATGTATCTGTAACCTCAGCATTGGGAGGGGACAGAGAAGTGGAGAAAAGCACATTTCCAGAGCTTGCTGGTCTGGTAAACCTAGCAGAATCATTGAACTCCAAGTTCAGTTAGAGGCCAGGTCTCAAAAATTAAAGTGAAGAGCAAGTGAGAAAGACCCCCAACACTAAACTAACACACTCCTTCCTCCCTCCCTCCCTCCCTCTCCTCCCCCCACACACATACTGAAAGAGAGACAGAGAGAGAGAAAGACAGAGACAGGCAGGCAGACAGAAGATAGACCAATTCTGGCAACAGCGCAGCCTGGGAGACCCTGAAAGCTTATAGAGCAATTAAGGAGTTCCTGCTATTTAGGCTGTGGGTGGTGTGGGTGGAGAGAACCAGGCCTCAACTGCCCTGCCAACCCCTGGTAAACATGAAGGTCTCCTGGGCTGGTGCCCAATGGGCCATCTGGTGGACTCAGAATCCAGAAGGGACATCTGGTTGACTTGACTCTGAATAATTATTTATCCTGATTATTGAGCTTTTTGGCATCCACAAATAACTTGTTAGGTTGCAGTAGCAAAGTACATAGGTTAGCTTAGACGTGGCCAGGTGTGGTGGCCTGTAACGGCCCACTCACTTGGAAGATTGAGGCAGGAGGATCACAAGTTTGAGGCCAGCCAGGGCAATACGGCCAGACTGTGTCTCAAACTACGAAAGTCAGAGGAATGGAGTTCGGAGTTAGCGGGTGTATTCCTTCCAGTTTAAGGTAGGACAAGGAGAAAACCACCGGACGGTTTTCATGAAGATGAAATCCTAGAGAACAGGTTGCTGGAGGCCGGCAAAGGAAGATGACTCCGTTTTAGACACACAAATTTGGGGAATCTGATAAAAGAAAAAATATGGCTGGTTTATTTGTTATAAGGGGTAGAAGTTGGGAGGGAAGATATGGGCTGCAGTTATGAATTAGGCTAAGTAGTGAACAAAACAGGTGTGAGGGCTGGAGTGGAGTGGGAGCATGATGTACAGGAAAAGGTCAGATCAAATAATTCTAGTCTGAGCAGCTGGGGAGCCATTCACAGTATACTGAGTGGTCCTTTCCTAGCACTGGTTCAACTTAAGTTAAATCTTGAAGAGGGTGACTCAATGAACACTGTTCACACCTCTGTCAAGAGAACAGTAGACAGCATTTTTTTTTCTGAATATCTCAGAGCCCACTGATTCTCTTCAAGGTATCAGCTTGATTCCACCCATTTGCTGAATGAAGCTAGGGTGAGGAAGAGGGCCCAAGGAAAGCCCCATCTTTCTCAGTACACACACACACACACACACACACACACACACACACAAACTAGGTGAAGCAGCTTTAGGCACACTTTCCAAAAGAGGAAAAGGCGTAGTAAACAGGGGAAGAGATCACAGCATGAAAAGGAAAACTCATCCTCTGGCTTTGGCCAGGAAGGAGGCCAAGGCTTCATGCTGGACTGAGTATTATATTTTGTACCCTGATGGAAAGCAGGCTATAGCTACAGAAGCAATGGGGGAGTTTACTGCACAGACCCCAGTCCCAATCCCCGCCCTATGGCAGCTGGTGGCAGGGACTTCACCCAAAGATCACAATACAACAGGACCACCCATGGCTGTGTTTGGGTTAACAAATCCTTGAGTGTGGCTTCAATGGGTAAAACTAATCAAGTAGACAACAGGAACAGGAAAGTGGTGTAGAACAGAACCCACCTTAGTCTCCTGGAAAAGGACTTTCCTCTCCTGCTCTTCCTCCTGACAGGATCTCAGGCAGCCCAGACTGCTCTCAAACTAGGTATGTAGCCAAAAATCACCTTCAACTTTTGATTCTCCTCCTCTACCCCTACAGTTTTGTACCACTATAGGTGGTTTAAGCAGTGCTGAGGCTCAAACTCAGAGCCTTGGTGTATGGTAAGCAAGCATCCTACCAACTGAACTGCAATCCCAAACCTCCCTCAACTCTTAAGACACAGCTATATATTGCTGGGCGGTGGTGGTGTACATCTTTAACCCCAGCACTTGGGAGGCAGAGGCAGGCTAGTTCTCTGAGTTCAAGGCCAGCCTGGTTTACACAGCAAGTTCCAGGACTGTCAGGGCTACACAGAGAAACCTTGTCTTGGAAAAAATAAAAATTAAAAACCAAACCAAACCAAACCAAACAAAACAAGAAAAGCAAAAACCAACAACAAAAAAACAACCAGCTATACAGTACTTTATTTTATGAAAATATAAGTTATTTAGTTAATTCCCTACACATAGATGCTGAGGCTGTCCCCCGTTTTTTAGTAAAAGAAACAATATTCACTTGGCACTTTTGAGTACTTGTTATGTTTCATCCCTTAGGTAAATTTCATAAAGTAAAATTGTTAAGAAACTGACACTTTAGGGCATTCCGCCACTGAACTATACTCACAGCCTCTAGCCTCTTAAAACTGGCCAGGACCTCAAGGTTCAGTCCTTCCTTGACTTTATTTTTCACACTCTCCCTCCTGAAGGTCTAGGCTTTGAGTACCATCTGTGCTATTGCCTACGTATGCTTTTACAAGTCTTTCATCGTTTATCTGACAAAGTGACCTTCTTCTTCTTTATAGTCTTTATTCCATTAACCTGGGACCAGTGATGTTTTGGGATTCAGATCTTTCCAGACTTAAGAAAGAGCCTATTATACAGTACTCATGTAACATCTAGGATAGCACCACACTTACTGCTTACTCGAACCACTGAGGAAATAAATCTACTGCCTCAGAGGACCATGAAGCTTTATCATGAGATCATCAGTCATTTAGCTGGGGGAGAACAGGACAGCTGCAAGCCACCAACTAACAGTTTGTAATTAACAGTTTGAAGAGTGACTGGCTCATTGCAGTGGGCTAAATGCACCTTCCCAAGGGAGAGATCTTACAGTCATCCCCTTAACAAATGATTCATTTACAGGAACAAATGATGGAGATCTGGTGCTTGTTATATGCTTCCTCACAGGATACATATGAAGTGCATGGCAACAGCACTTTCGTTTTTGCCCAAAGTACTTGAACTGAAACTAAATATTTAGACCTAACCTAATTTCTAGTTTACCAAAAAAATCAAAGGGCTAAAGGAATGGGTTAAACAACAACTCTGAGGAAAATAAGATAATCTAGAATGAAGGTCATTTTAGAAATCAACTGACTCTGGCTTTGTAGAAAGCCAATGTCAGGGTAGAAGTGTAGTTCAGCAGCAGAGTGTTTCCATTACACACAAGGCCCAAGCTTCAAATACTAGCTAACACACACATACCGTACACACAATACACCACACACACACACACCCCACAAACAATACACACCACAGACACAAAATATACATCACACACACATCCTCCATACACACATACACAATACACATCACACACATACCTTACACACACACACACACACACCCCACACCACACACACACACACCACACAGTACACCACACACACACACCACACCACACACACAATATACACCCCCACCACACCACACAGAACACACACACACAGAGGAGGATGTTCTGGACCAAAAAAACCAAAATATCCCTTAGATTAGAATCTAAGGCAGTAGTTCTCAACCTATGGGTCGTGACCCCTTTGGCAGACCTCTATCTCCAAAAATATTTACATTAAGATTCATAGGGCTGGAGAGATGGCTCAGTGGTTAAGAGCACTGGCTGCTCTTCCAAAGGTCCTGCATTCAATTCCCAGCAACCACTTGGTGGCTCACAATCATCTGTAATGAGATCTGATGCCATCTTCTGGCCTGAAGGGACACATGCAGGCAGAATACTATATATAATTTTTAAAAAAAAGATTCATAACAGTAGCAAAATTACAGTTATGAAGTAGTGACAAAAATAATTTTATGGTTAGGGATTATCACAACATGAGAAACTGTATTAATGGGTCACAGCGTTAGGAAGGTTGAGAACCACTTGCCTAAGGTCTACCTGGGGGGCGGTGAGAAACAGGGTTGGGACAAAGAGGATGATTTAGTAGTCTATTACCCCCACAACATGCTATAGTAGGAGGCCTCCTTCCAAAGGGCATTGCTCATATCCTCATACAGCTTTGTTTCTGCTAGAGTATATTTTCCAGTGTGATTTATAGTAAGAATGTTTAATAATGTTCACTATGTATTACTGCTCAATGAACAATAATGATGCTCACTAAACACGTGCTGAGTGGGGAAAACATTTTGAATATAAATGAGGAAATCTCAATGTTGTGTGGATCTAAGATGGTATTTTAGCATTACTATAAGGTCATGCATGGTGGTACATGTCTGTAATGCCAGCATAATGTGGAGGCAGGAGGTAAAGAAGTTCAAAACCATCCTGGGCTATACATCAAGTTCAAGGCCAGCCTGGGCTCCATAAGACCCTGTCTCAAAAAAAGCTAAAATCACTAATTTAAAAAAAAAAAAAGCTGCAGTGGAATAAGATACTCACACTAAACAAGATGAATAAACCTATAAACAGTCTCACTTCAGCTTTCAAGCCATATGGATTTAAGAGTAAGTGTCTGGTTTTCAGTGTCCAGATTTCAGATTTGTAGATGAGGAATAGTTGAGTGAGTTAGTTTTACAGTATGAACAATTCTCATTAGGTCTTTAGCTTGCCATCATGTGTGGTTTCCTATGAAGGTCCAGTTTATGTTTTTCTATCTCCTTAGTCAATTCTCTCAACATTATCTACTAAGCAACCCATCCTTTTCTCAAGGATTTGTGGTACCCTTTTATATCATACTAAGCTTGCATGTATGAGTCTGAGATCTGCATTCTATTTCCTTTTTCCATTACCTGTTCTTGAAGACACTGCTTTTTTACTATGGCTTAACAGGTTATAAATTCCAACATGCTGATGCAAAAATCTCCCCTTTGTGTGCTGTTGAGGATTGAACCTGGGGTCTCATACACGCTAGGCAGAATGCTCTTCTGTTATTGAGTTATCTATTTCCTATCCCCTTTAATTCTGAGTTTTTAGAGTGATGGAGATTAACCTCAGGTCTTACACGTGACAGATGAGTACTCTGCCACTGAACCACATCTGTGGCCTTAATTTTATCTTCAAATAGAGTTTTGTTAAATTGCTCATTCTTGTCTCAAATTTGTGATCCTCCTGCCTCAGCCTCCTATGTAGCTGGAATTACTGGCATACACCTCTATAAGACAGCCCTTTCTCTCTAAAGGTTAGCTTATCCTGATACACTTAACAATATAAGTTAAAAAAAAAAAGTCCAACTGGAATTCTGAAGCTGTAACTCTAACTAGACAGGTGTGGTCATAAACACCCAAAAGTCCAACAACTATACAGGTGTGCTGATACACCTGTAACTCCTACTAGACAGGTGTGCTGATACACCTGCAACTCCTACTAGACAGGTGTGGTGATTATATATATATATATATATCTGTAACTCCAACAACTATACAGGCGTGAGGATACACACCTGTAACTCCTACTAGACAGGCGTGGTGATATCTATATCTAGATAGATAGATAGATGTAACTCCAACAACCAGATAAGTTGAGGGTGGAGAATTGTGACCTCCAGGTCAGCCTGAGATATACAATATAAAAGCTTAAATTAAGGGGCTGGAGAGATGGCTCAACAGTTAAGAGCACTGACTGCTCTTCCAGATTCCCAGCAACCACATGGCAGCTCACAACTGTCTGTAACTCCAAAATTTGACACCCTCACACAGACATACACCAATAAACATAAAATAAAAATAAATTATTTTTAAAAAGCTTAATTTAAAACAGAATTTGAATAGGGTTGGTTGTACTTTGTAGCAGGCTGCTATTTCTCCAAAACAGATGAGTTACTAGGACTCATGAAAGATAAGCTTTTTACATTCTTTTCTACCTAGGTCATCTTGCACCTGAACCAACAGAACGTGGCAAGAGATGCTTCTGTACAATTTTCAAGGCAAGGTTAAAAGGGAAATATGGCCAGGTGTAGTATGCATGCTTTTAATCTGAGCACTCAGAAGGCAGAGGTAGGCAGATCACTTGGTTCTGGGCTCATGTAGTCTATAGTGAGTTCCAAGCCAGCCACAGATACATAATGAGATCCTGTCTCAAAACACATAAATTAATCAAAAATGATTTGGCTCCCACCTGGTTCTTTTAGAATGGCAGCCCTAACCAAGTTAAGATACAATATTTACAGCTACCCAGAGAGGGTTTTGAGGCAGGACAAGTCACATGAAAAACTTACACAGAAACAGAGATGCTAAGACTCCTAGTCATTCCTGAGTCTCTCTGGATTGGCTGCCAGGCATGTGAGTGAAAAAGCCTTTAAGACAGTCACCATCCAACTGCAGCTTCATGGAAGCTGTAAAGCCCCATGCCTCACTGAGCTGCTCCTAATTTTCTGGCTTATAAATGCCGTGAGAAATAATGATTGTTATTGGCTTAAACTATTCAGTTTGGGTATTTTGTTATAGAACTGATATGCCATAAATTATTACGGGGCAAAGAACCACATTGTTCTGAGCTGGTGGTCCTGGGTTCTATAATAAAGCAGGTTGAACAAATCATAGGAAGCAAGCCAGTAAGCAGCACCCCTCCATGGCCTCTGCCTCTGCCCCTGTCTCCAGGCTCTGACCCTGCTTGAGTTCCTGTCCTGACCTCCTTCAGTGATGAACAGTGATACAGAAGTCAAATAAACCCTTTCCTCCCCAGCTTGCTTTTCTGTCATGGTGTCTCATCACAGCAATAGACAACACCTTGTATCTTGGGGAAAATGCACTTTCTGTGGTATGTGTCCTCAACACTGCCATCAGTTACCTACTGTTTATTTGGATTTGTGTACTAGAGGTGCCAGGAGCTTTTCCATTCGTGACTACGTTAGTATCCACAAGTCTTTTTCTCTGTAGTATTTAGCTTCAAAGCAAGATGATCCAAATTCTAGTCTCTAACCTGAGAAAGCAGATAGGGACGCTCATGTGGCCATTCTGTCTCTGGTTCTGCACTTTCCTCCTACCTTCCCCTCCTCTGTAGTTAGCCAAGTCTATAGAGTTGGTTCTCCTAAGATAAGGATACCAGGGGTAGTGTGGCAGAGTGGTCATTCCCATATCTAAGCAAGCTGACACATCCACTCTATGGCTGCAAACACAGCCCAGTGCCTTAGCTTATAGAGACTATACTAAGAAGAGAACTGACCAGCTTTCCCTAGGCTCTTAACATCTCTGTTTTTTCTTTCTTTTCTTTCCTTCCCCCTCTGTTTTCATCTCTGGCTGCCTGCATTATCACATTACTTAATTACCAATGCAACGGCATTTGTATAGTTTCTCATTCTATGAACACATATTATTCCCCCTTTCCTTAGGGAAGCACAGGGCCTCAGAGCAGCAGCCATAGGAGCATGGCCTATTTTCCTAAGTGTGTAAGTCCCCTCCCCATCTCAGTTCCATAGTTCAACAATCTTAAGTTATGCGAATGCTGCCTGGTTGACAACCTGATCTTCCATCTAGTACCCATCCATGTTTGCAGGGCCCCGTCAGGAACACAACCAGGGACACACTGAGCTGGGGCAGGCTGGGCAGTCAGTCCTTTGGAAAAGCCCCGTTGGCTCTCACTGATACCAGACACATTGGGTGCCAAGTACTAGTACTTCAAGGATAGCCAAGAGTCGCCAGAAAACGTCTCCATTCTCTTTCCACAGCCACTCTGAGCCTGCTGCTCATTCAGCTTTCCATCCACCCAGGAGGATGGTGGGAGGAGGGAAATACAGTAGTGGGCAGAAAACCATGAGCAGCAGCCACATCTCTGTGCCATTCCCACGTGTCAGCCCAGCTCCGAGTGTTTGCCCTCACTACGGCATTTCATCTCTTGAGCCTCTGGGCATGCTCTGACTCACTGTTACTGCTATCTTACAGTTGAGGAAACCAAGGTACAGGGAAATGAGGGCAGGCTAGCTATGAATGACCGGACCCCAGTATACAGTCTGACCCCCAAGTAACATGCAAGAAAATGTCTGGGTCTGGTGGTGGTGGGTGGGTGGACAGAACAAAACAAAATTCAGACTTTTCTTTCCCCCCAAACAATTTTGTTTAAAAATCAGGCTCTTAGCCGGGCGGTGGTGGCGCACGCCTTTAATCCCAGCACTCGGGAGGCAGAGCCAGGCAGATCTCAGTGAGTTCGAGGCCAGCCTGGGCTACCAAGTGAGTCCCAGGAAAGGCGCAAAGCTACACACAGAAACCCTGTCTCGAAAAACCAAAAAAAAAAAAAAAATCAAGCTCTTATCTCAAAGATTAGCTATTTGAAGACTTGGGTAAAAGAACTTTAAAGGAATATATATATTATTTGTGTGATAGAGAAATACATAAGAAGAACTAAAAGAAACAGAGAACAGAGCTGATATTTGAACAAAAAAATCTCAAGCTAGGAGATCTGTTCCCTTCTTTCCTTTGTCCCATTCAGAAGAAGGAGGCATACACATCACTAGCTAAGCCAGGCGTTGGTGGCGCACACCTTTAATCCCAGCACTCGGGAGGCAGAGCCAGGCGGATCTCTGTGAGTTCGAGTCCAGCCTGGGCTACAGAGTGAGTTCCAGAAAAGGCGCAAAGCTACACAGAGAAACCTTGTCTTGAAAAACCAAAAAAGAAAGAAAAAGAAAGAAAGAAAGAAAGAAAGAAAGAAAGAAAGAAAGAAAGAAAAGAAAGAAAGAAAGAAAGAAAAACAAACAAACAAACCAACAAAAAAAAACACATCACTAGCTAACAAACGACACTTCACCTTCCTTCCCTTCTCTGGAGTAGGCTAAAAGAAGCGGGCCCTTCACTGGACCAGGGAGCAGGGCAGGTTTACAGTGTGTCCACGGGTTCATTTCTCCTGACATCTGTGAATACACAAGGTGCCAAGTGTCACCAGACAGACACATGGAATTCACAAAGTACTCAGAATGATTTCATAAAAAGCATTCTCCACTCTCAGAACTGCCGGTGCGCTCTACCTTCATCTATCATTATTATTTTGCACAGTATTGGGGGTGCATGGGAGGAGCTGGACACAGCCAAGGCCTTGCCCATACTAGGAACATGTGCTGCTACTACTGAGTTAGATTCCTCACTCTCTTTTGCTTTTTAAACTCATGGACAAGTTTTTCACCAAGTTATTAGGCTTACATGATTCTGGCTTTGCACTCATGCTGTGATCCAAAGCAGGCTTTGAGCTTCCGACTGACTCTCTTGCCTCAGCCTTCTAAGTACCTGGAATTACTGGCCAGTTGGACTACAAGTTTTAAATGTAAAAGTGAAATACTACTATATACTTAAAAAAAAATTTTTT
Source organism: Peromyscus nudipes (assembly GCA_902168325.1). Classification (NCBI taxonomy): domain Eukaryota; kingdom Metazoa; phylum Chordata; class Mammalia; order Rodentia; family Cricetidae; genus Peromyscus; species Peromyscus nudipes. The sequence continues at coordinate 16,043 of CABHPH010130508.1, forward strand.
TTTTTTTTTTTTTTTTTTTTTTCTCCTTCCCGAGACAGGGTTTCTCTGTGTAGTTTTGGTGCCTGTCCCTGGATCTCGCTCTATAGACCAGGCTGGCCTCGAACTCACAGAGATCCGCCTGGCTCTACCTCCCTAGTGCTGGGATTAAAGGCATGCACCACCACTGCCCAGTAAAAAAATCATATTCTAACAAGGCATCTTTTTACAAATTTATTATTTTTATTTTATATGTATGAGTGCTGTGCCTGCATGCCTGGTGCTGAAGAATTCAGAAGAAGGCATCAGATTCCCTGAAAATAGAGTTAAGGATGGCTGTGAGTTGCCATATGGATGCTGGGAACTGAACCCGAGATCTCTGGAAGAGCAGCCAGTACTAGTAACTGCTAAGCCACCTCTCCAGCCCCACTACATATACTTTTTAAAGCTCCACAGCATCACATCCATTTGAGGCCAACACTATGGATGCCATGGCAGGGCTGGAGTCAGAAATGAAGGGGAATAGGGAAAACTGGAACTGGAATCTACTGGCTCACCCAGAATGTGCACATCCCCCTCTAAGAGGCTAGAGGTAGAGGCCAAGACTTCCTCCACCCACTTCCTGACTATAGCGCAGGAAGAATGAGCCAATCCTTTCATACAGTATGGCTCTAAAGGCCTTGGCTTGCAGCCAGGATGGTGTGGTAAAAACAGACTGGGCAGGGAAGAGCTAGCACCTGAACTCTCACCTAGAGTATATCCCCAACTACCCTCATGATTGTGGACAAATCTGGGCATCCGTCTTTTCTTATCTCTCCCTCTTTTATCAACCCCCTCAATGCCTTGCCCCCCCTTTTTTTGAGACAAATTTTATTACTATGTTATACTAGCTGGTCTGGAATTCGCTCTGCAGACCAGTCTTGCCTTGAACACAGAGATCTGCCAGCCTCTGCCTCCTGAGTGCTGGGATTGAAGGCGTGCGCCACCACCGCCTGGCTCTACTTTTTCACCTCTAAAGTGAGGTGAGGATATTAGTTTATCCCTCTAAATTCCCTTCCATTTGATGATGGTGCACTATGTAGGTGCCTGGTGCCTATAGAGGTCAGAAGACGGTACCAGGTCCTCTGAACTGGAGTTATAGACAGTTGTTCACCTTCATGTGGGTGTTGGGATTCAAACCTGGGTCCTCTGGAAAAACAGCCTGCGCTTTTAACCATTGTTCCAACTTTGCATCCCCATGAACTGGGTCTTGACACAAAGTTCTGTAACTAACAGCAGCAAGGCTAGAAACAGTTGGCCATAGAGAGAATCGAGAGTACACTATGGTAAATTTGGGGAAAGAAAGCAGTTTTTTACATTAAACTAGACTAGCTATGGCTAAGAGGGTAGGGTGACATGGAAGGTTCTGGGCATGGAGGGCAGAAGCACTTGTTGCTTCTGAGCAGCCGAGGTGAGCGGTGTGGAAGTTCTATGTAAGAAGATACAGTGGTAACCGGGACCATTTACCAAGGGTTTTAAAGCAAGATTTCAACATATATTTAGTTCAACTGGTTTGGCAGGTAACTAACTGTTTAACTGATTGACTTCCCTTACCTATTCCTCTCTGGGCTTTGTAATTACATTTAGGACAATACAGAATTTTTCTTTTTATTGACACAGAGACAATTAACCTCAAAAATTGCTCCTCATTCCTCCCCTGTACTAGGTAGAGCCAGGGCCCTGGGGCTTCTGTCCCAGGACGCTCTATGGAATAAATTCTTGTCCCATGCCTTCCAGCTCTAGCAGCCACAGTCTCCTGAAGCACAGACATTCTCACAGGGATGCTCTGAAGGTGGTAACAGTGACTGACTAGCGTCTTGCCACAAGGACGGAGAGCTTCTCCTGATGACTCTGGCTGTGTGCTCACCGTTACACAAATGCACGACAAAATGAATTCAAGCACACGAGGAGGAAAAGGCTGCCATGGAAAGGGAAAGACAGACACATCTGTGTCTGCACTGTTTCACTTATCCCTTTTAATTGACTCTTTTTCATAAATAATTCATCTCCCTCCAGCAACCTTCAACTTTAGCAAAAGGTCAGAGTATTGACCATGAGCCATTGATGGTGGAAACGCTTCAGCTGCCTTCAGAGATGCCTTGAGAGATCATTGCTGTGTAGGGTGTCAGCCTACACCCTAACCTCCCAGGGCTGGGCGCAGTGCTGCTTCAGTGAGACGCTTCAAGGCATTGCCCTTCTAAAATGCCTTTAAACACACAAGGTTCTAAGCTTGTTATTACAAATAAGCTGGAACAGTCTGTCAAATCTAGTTCTTTAAACTGTTTCAAGTCTTTTGAAGTCACTGAACAGCTATGTATGCAAGGTGTCTTGTATGTATCGTCACAGCAAGAACAAGGGCATTTCTTGCTTACATTTTGTCAAGAGTGTAACCCAATTTTATGCTTCTCTTACAGATTAATTTGTGAGAAATACAACAGAAGCCAGCATCTCCTCACATCTCAGCAACAGGCTTAGCCAGGTCAGAAACTAACATACGGGGCAGGCTTCTGGATTAACTTTAAACAAAAGAAAACAACAACAACAAAAACCCCAAAACAGGGTTTCACTATGTAGCTCTGGCTGGCCTCAAACTCACAAGAGACCTACCTGTCTCTGCCTCCAAGGTGCTGGGTTAAAAGTGTGTGCTGTCATGCCCAGCTAGATTAACTCTTTAATATAGGACATTATTCTATGAGTAAAGACAAACACAGTGGAGGGATAGTTATACCGGGACACAGATCTCCAGGATGAGCCTCATACGTCCAAGGGTTTCTTCCTTTGGTGACTTCTGACAGGCCATGCTGTACAAAATATCACCCACAACAACGCTGCCAAGAATGTCAGATCTCCAGTGCAGGGTCTGACTTCTTCTGCATCCCGCAAATGACATCACCATGGCAGGCTTACGTGATTTTCCCTTCTTTTCTTAGCAACCACCCCCTTATACAGTGAAGGAATTCTAGTAACCTCATAGCACAGAGAAGGAAAGAAGAGAAGACCTTAGAGGTCTTGCCTCAAAATCAAGGGTATTTATCAGCCAAGAATAAAATCCAGGTTTTTTAAACCTTAACCTCTCACTCTAACTTCAAATTTCCTATGCTCAGTACAGTGGGGAGGGCTTACTTCATGGTCCCTGCTCTTACGTGTAGACAGACACAGTTCCCCACTCCTGATACAGTGCTGAGAACTGCCATCTCACCTTGGGTTGACTGTGGTAAGTCTAAGTGCTTCTATGGGTTTGTTGTTTTGTTTGTTTGTTCGTTCGTTCGTTAACTGATGAAAGGCATCTCATATTGCTGGACTGAGCCAACTGAACCCAATGATCAAACCAGGACGGCTGGTCATATAATCCTACCCACACTGTGAGCACAAAGGAGTGAAAGGAGAAATGGCATGAAGAAACACACAGGAAACGACTTCCAGCGATCAAAGGAAACAAAGCCAGCCCAGAGAACAGGGAGGAGCCAAATCTATCTGCTTAAAATCTATGTCCACTTTGAAATCGATTTATGCAATTTCCAACCACTACTTTGGGTAGAAGAAAACCCTCAGACTTCTGGCTCAAAACATTTCTTTACTCACATCTAGAAACGGAAGGATCAAATAAGACCCGAAAACAAACTTCAAGAGAATGGAGTCTTTTGATGGCAGAAAAACTGGTTCCTAGGAGATCTGAGCCATTTTACCACAAACAAAAATAAAAAGGCTCTAGTCCTCTCTGATACTACCACAGTATCTGAGATTTATTATCTGTTCTTTCTGAAATCTTGCAGATACTGGTGCCAAGGCTACAATGGGGAGAGTAGGTGCAATGATCTGTAAGGAGTCCCAATGCCTACTCTGAATCAGCTCAGGCAGCAGGCCGTCCCTCTGGCTCTTACTGTTACTGGCAAATCTGTTAACACCTTCAAAAGTGTTTTGCTTATTTTTATTTCATGTGTATGGGTTCTGTGCCTGCATGTATGTCTATGCACCAGGTGCACACAGTGCTCACCGAGGCTAGAAGTAGGTGTTGGATCCGAACATGTGTCCTCTAGAAGAGTAGCCAGTGCTCTTAACCTCTGAGCCAGCTCTCTGACCCCAGACTTAGGACACTTTGAATGTTTCCTTTACTGCTCACAGAGTGGCAGGATCAAGGCCAGGATCTGGCCTTTCACTTTTCCACATGAAAAGCCTAGGAGGTGCAGCCTCTTGACAGAAGAACTTGGTACAGTTCAGAATCAACCAACATGGCCAAACCCTCTCAACCAAGTCCCAAAGAAGGTAAGCTCATAGTGTGATCAATGAGACCTGGTTTACTTAAAAGAGACAAGGAAAGTGACCATCAAATGTGGAATAACTCTCCTGGATTCAACCAAGCAGGGCAGGTGTAAGTACCACCACTTACTTCCCACCGGGTTCAACTTCAACACAAGTTATCTGCCCAAAGCAATGTGCTCTTCACTTTCTACCAAACTACTCAAAGGGAGCTTCCAATTTCTCTCCAGTTCGGCTGTGGCGGTTATTTTTGGTCTGAAAAGGCTGCCCTCATCTTTAACCATTTGTTGTCACTGTTCTACGAGGCCTTGACCACTTTATCCCTCCCTTTGGTTCCCACTGCCCTCAGTGGTGCTGACCCAGCTGATATTGGACAATGATCCTTAGACTTGAGTGTCAGTGTTTATCTCAGAGTGACTCCTGCAAAGAAGGCTACTGAAAGCTAACACAATACATGTAATGGATGATAATAGTCTGTCAAATGGGGTCAGCCCTAGGCTACCATCAGATCTATACATTCCTATATAAGAGTAAAGGGAACACCCACAGATATCAGTAGTCTATTTATAGGACGTGAAGGGGGAGAACAGAAGTTCTTTATTAGGCCCTGTTTTGTGGAAGGGCTTTACAATGGCACTGATAGCCTTCTTTCTACACGAGCCACCATGTATAAATAACCATTTCCAAGGCAAACAGAATCATTTCCTCCAAAGCAGCTGCCAGTCACAATTCTGAGGCCAGAGAGGAGGAATCCCTCATTTGCTCATGGGGTTTCAATTCCACTTGTGAAATGAAAAGCTGGTTTTCATTCTATCTCTATCTTTGGAACTAGAACTAGGTTTGAAAGTGAAAGAGATGGAGACAAAGGACACAAAAGAGCAGAAAGAACTGGACCATCTGCTGTCCCATTAAAGAAAGGCTCTTTACCTCACAACTTAAGGAGTTTATCATGCACCCCTCAACCCAGGACCAAATGAATTCAATTAAAATGCCTTCCTTGTAGTTATTAAAGTGCAAACAAGAAAACAAAATTCTGCTGCCATCCGTTTGTATTGGAATAACCTCACTAAATGCTATTTAGGAGACAGAAATCTGCTTGGCACAGACAGCACAAAACATGCATTTGAATTCTGCTAGAATCATGAAAGCAAGGCAAGGGAGGGCAAAGAGGAGGAGGAGAAGAAAGGCAGGCTGAAGTATTCTAAGAAGCCTTGGAGCTACTGGACTCTGAATGAGGAAACCAGAAGAGATTCTAAAAAAGTGCAGTAACATTTCTCTATAAGAAAAGCCGGGGGCTGGAGATGATTCAGTAGTTAAGAGCACTAGCTGCTCTTCCAGAGGACCCAGGTTCAATTCCCAGTGCCTATATGGTGGCTCACAATTGTCTGTCGCCCCAGTTCCAGGGGATCCAATGCCCTCTTCTGGTCTCTACAGGCACTGGGCATGACATGGTACACAGACAAACATTCAGACAAAGCACCCATAACATAAAATTTGAAAAGTAAGGAAGAGGAGAAAGCTGTTACTAGAAGTCTAAATGTGGAGCTCCAGATACTTACGTGAGCTGGGACTCAGTACACTGAGTACATACCAGGGAACTCAGAGAAATTGGAAGTCTTTCTCATGAGACCAGTCCACAGACTACAGAATACAGTTTTGTCTCCCCACACTAAGTGATCTGCAAATAAATGCAGGTCTTTCCATTCTGGTCAAGAGTAAGGATGTCAGATTTATTCTTTAACAAAAAAAGGTAAGAATGGTACACAGAGTAATATATTTGCTTTCACAGACTTGGTCTAGTCACAACCCTAGAGCTTTATGAGAGGGTTGTCATAAGAAATGATGGCATCTTGATCCAACCTGAGCCCTTCCAGAGCCTCTGGACAGTGATGTCCGATGAAAGGGTGACAGACATAAAGCCACTTGGCTTGCAGGTTGGGCTGTAGGGAATAGGTGAATTCTTTCCCAAGGTCAATTTCCTTAAGACCTTGCTTCTAAAGGAGGTTCTCAATTTATCTTTATGGGCACTTCAATTTCAAAACAGACGCAAAAAGGAGGTCTAAGGAGACATGGGAAGAGAGACCTGAAGAACCAACCCTCCCTCGCCTATACACAGCTGAGATGAGAGCAAAGTCCAGAATTGACTCCAGAAAGTATAAACATGACGGCCTGCTCAGCAAAGAAATTGACTAAATCATAAACACCCCAGGATGCCTTTGGGTTGTCAGACAGGAATTAGCAGAACAAAAACATGCTAACTTTCTTTGAAGCTAATGGTCTGAGGGAAGACCCATACTCTTTCAAAGATAGATAGCTACTTTTTAAGTCAGAAAACCAATAATTAGTTCACAAGACTGCATGCACATGTTTTTAGTCTGCCAAGTCAAAGTTATTTCATGAGTAAGCTCACTTGGAGAGCTGCTACCTAGGACCTGAGGTCAGGAGACAGCATTCTTCTTCTTTAATTTTTTTTTTCAATTTACATACCATCCTCAGTTCCCCCTCCCTCCCCTTCTCCCACCACCTCCCTTCCTCCTCCATTTCATTCCCCATCCACTCCTCAGAGGAGGTAAGGCCTCCCTTGGGTAGTCAACAAAGACTAGTATACCAAGTTGAGGCAGGACTAGCTGCACCCCCCCCCCCATCAAGGCTGAGCATGGTCTCCCACCATAGGGAATGGGCTCCAAAAAGCCAGTTCATGCACCTGGGGTAAGTCCTGGTCCTCCTGCTAGGAGCTCCTCAAACAGATCAAGCCTCACAACTGAAAAGACAGTATTCTTCACAGCAGAACTGAGTTTTTGCAATCCAGTGGGAATGCCTAGAGGGAATTTCTTCATCTAGGTGGGCAGCTGGTGTGCCCATAATGCCTCTGTTTTGTGAGCTATAGGGACAAAAGAACCTCTTTTCTTTAGAGAAGGATGGTATTCAATTCTGAGGAATGAACTCCAAGTAGGCAAACAGGTGAAAAAGAACAGTTTATTAACATAAAAGTACACTGAATCACACAAAGTACAAAACTAAAAAAGGGCCACATGGTTGAGCTTCTGGAGCATTCTGGGCTACAGAAAAAAGTAAGGGTTTGGAGTGTCTAGGGGGATGTGATGCGGGTGAGGAACAGGGGCCTAGGCCAAAGTGAGCAGAGGCCACAGGAAGGCGGGTGGAATGAATGCACTGTGAACAATGGCTGTCCTGCTGTGCAGTCAGTCTTTCAGAGAAAGCCTCAGAAGAACAGCCAGTGCCAGTGGTAAAGCCTCTTAGGGCGAGGTGTTAGACTCTGGGCTCCCTTTCCGTGAGTTAATCTCTGTTTACTCAGACTCCAAGGAGGGAGCCTTTGATAATCTCATGTCTACTGGGCGAACATCCTTTAGACAGACAGGCAACTCCAGACAAAGTTCTTCCTTGAATTTGTTTCTTTTTGAGCTTTCCAGCTCAGTGTGAGTGGGTGGAGGGGTGGGGGAGCACTGTACTTGAGGCTATGTTTTCTGGGTTCCTCCAGAACAAAGAAAAGCCTCTCTCCCAAGGGTAAAATCAGCGTGTGCCATCAAGCCGAGAGTCTACCAGAGAAGATTTCATGCTCCGAGGACAAAACTTGGCCGATGCCTAAAGTACTGGATATCAAGTTCTTCAGAAGGGCCACCCTGGCCCTCAAGACAGCGTCCTAACTCTCCTTCAAGATAACACCTAAGTCATATCTGTGACAGTAATGGAGGGACAGGTGGGAAAACAGAATGGGTATGTGCTGGCTAGTTCTCTGTCAACTTGATGCAAGCTAGAGTCATCTGAGAAGAAGGAATCACAATTGAGAAACCGCCTCCATAAGATTAGCCAGGCAAGTCTAGAGAACTGTCTTGATTAATGATTGACGTAGGAGGGTCCATTTTGGGTGATACCACCCCTGGGGCTGATGGCCCTGGGTGCTTTAAGAAAGCAGGTTGAAGGAGACCTCAGGGTCCTGTCTGACTCCAAGAAAGCAGGCTGCGCAAAGAATGAGGCACAAGCAGCACCCCTCCATGGTCTCTGCAGCAGCTCCTGCCTCCGGGTTTCTGCCCCGACTTTCTTTAGTGAAGGACTGTGGTGTGGAATTTACAGCTCCTCTTCTCCCCAAACAGCTTTTGGTCATGGTGTTTTTATGACAGCAACAGAAACCCTAACTAAGACAGGAGACACGCACTAAGGGTGGGCTCCAAAGTCCACTAGGCCAGCACTGTAAGTTTACTTAAGATTTATTTATTTTATATAAGTTTATTTCAAAGAGAACAGTCTGTTAAAAAGTACTGAGATGGGAAGAAAGGGGGACAGTCTAAATGATGTGCCTGCAAAGGCCAGAAAAGAGTGCTGGAAATCTTGAAGCTGAAGTTACAGGTAGTTATGAACTGCTTGATGTGGGCACTGGGAACTAAACTCTGGTCTTCTGCAAGAGCAGCAAGTACTTTCAACCTCTAGGCCACCTCTCCAGCCCCCCAAATCAGAAACGTTAATCTGCATACTTTTCTGAGTAGTATGATGAAATAAATCTTGCTCCACCATGCTCCATCCTGCTTGAGATATAAATCACCTGTCCAGCATAGCCATGTTGTATATACTATTCACCTTTTAAGTGTCAGTTGTCAGATCAACAGTGTTAAGAAAATGACGGCTTTACTTAATGGCTTCAAATCTCAAATGTAGCAATGCCTAGGAAACACTAGAGCAAAGGTCACGGGAAGACAGATTAACTTTGATTAACTGCAGGGTATATAGAGAAACACTTTAAATTGAGAGTTTGTGATTCCAGGGTCCCACTGAGGATCTTAGAAAAACTATCCCTTGTAGACAAGGAGAAACTACTGTTATCAAATGCTAAATGATCTTTCTCTGACTTTTAATTAGAGATATCTTACTCAGAGATCAGAGTCAATGCCGAAAACCAAGCAAGAGGCCCAATAATCTTGCACAATTTCCTCCATTTCTACCTTTGTCCACCTCATCCTCCACAGACTGATGGGGAAACATACCCAGGATCTCAGACAAAAAAGGATGGGCTGGGGCCTAGCTTGCTCCTAGAGCCCGAGATAACAAGCAGACCAGACAGAGTTCTAGGAAAGCCAAGGCACATCAATTTCCCCCATCAGGTCAGTCTTCTTCTCACTCATCTCTAGAACCAGAGCTCCAAGAAGAGCCCGGCCCCAAGGGCAGTTACTGGACTCTAGTTTTCTTCTTCAAACCTAAACTGCTAAAGTCAGAAACTTCATTTCTGAATCAAATGTTGAAGGATCTTCACACTCTTGAAGACAATGCATATGAAAAACCACTAGCTTAATTATTTCCACAAGGACCTCTGTCTTTCCCAGGAGAACTATAAAATCATGGGAAACTAAGCGGCCTTGCTGGAGGAATTGAAAGCATAAAGCCAACTGCCAATGAGGGAACAAATCATTTAAAACGAACACCACATTAGCTGAAACAGTAGATAATGGAGTCAACAAAAAGCAAAGTTCTGACCAGGCCTGGGAAGCCTGACTGGCAAAGGGGCATACACTGGAAGACCTTGAGTTGCCATGACAGCATGGGCAGAACAAGCCTACAGATGACACAGAGGGACAGCCTGAACAGGAGCCCAGGAACAACCCTGAAATAGGCTAATGCTTCTCTCTAAAGTCAAATATTTGCTTTTAAAATGTGATAGGATGTGCCAAAGTACAGACTGAGACATGATAGAAGCTTATGAGGAAAACTCTAGTTAAAAGTCAAATTTGCTTTTTTAATATATGAAATTATAGCCAGGTTCGGTGGTACACACCTGTAATCCCGGCACTGGGGATGCTGAGGCAGGAGGATCTTGAGTTAGAAGCTAGCCTGTACTATACATAATAAAGACTGTCTCAAAACCAAAACCAAACAACAAACCCCACTAAGTAACACACATAGCTGTGTTTTCCAGCACGAAGCACTTCCAGCTAGACTTGTGGATGCAGAGAGGGAAGCTGGTGGGCTCCAGCAGCCCCTGACAGCTGCAGACATGAGGAGGCATCTGCCATTTTTATCCCTGAATTTGGAATCCTCAAGTTAGAGAACATGGGTTCTTTTCTGACCCTCTGTTCCCACCTCCTATGTATATTTAGATAATTGGTGTTTAACTTCATGGTTCTAGCCACCCACCTGAACTAATTTTATAAGGTAGGGTGGGAGGTGATATAAAATCCCTGAGATTCCCTCTGAGGACTATAAATAGAGCCTCAGGAAGGCAATGAGCCCACCTTAGGCTCAAGAGTCCATTTCCTCAGGAGGTTCCTCCCTCGGGTCCAATCTAGGCACCTCACAGGGCTAAGTCAGAGGATGTCTACACACGTCACCCATATGACAACCAATGAGAAAGCTTTTCCTGGCTGCAGGCTCCGTCTCCTTTTGACAGGGGCCCCCAGTTCTGCTTTCAGTGTGAGTCTGTGCTCCACAGGAGCACAACCACTGAGGACAGCGTGCTCAGATAAAGTCTGCATGTGACAAAACTGTAACAACAGGATGAGGATGGAAGGGGGGCACAGATGAGCAGTTTGTGATAAAGCAAGTGTGGGAAAACACAGGCAGGGTGGAGGGGTATTGAGTGGCTGCTTCTCAATTTTACTCTTCAGTAGGCCTGTCTGCTAAAGGATGGAAGCCGCTCTGCAAGAGCAAGGTCAGCACTCACATCAGAGAAACAAGCATCAAGCATTCCTGACAGGGCAGACATCGAAATCAGAGACCTTTGATAGACAATGCACGCTAGGGTTCACTGTAGTCTGTAAGATGGGTGGGGATGTGAAATTCTCTGTCTAGAGAGGGAGTCAGGTTGGCCTGAGAGCAAAACTCAGTGAACGTATACTTAGTGTGTGTATTTTATTATATATAAACTTTACACAGAGAAAAACACCAAAGCCAACATTGAATACTGCATCAAAATATTCAGAGACAGGTATACAGTTTATTTATAAATGCATCAAAATAGGTTAATGGGTGGAAGAATAGAGACAAATGTGTGATAACAAGCATAATAAAAAAAGGTAATGGGGTGGGGAGTGGGTAGCTGTGGAGTAGTAATGTGGCTGAGCCTTGCAAGACAGGTGATTGTTTTTTTAGATGCTGGGGGTTGAAGGGAGGGCTTCTGTCTGCTGGTCAAACATTGTAGCACTGAGCTACACGTCTAACCCTTGGGTTTTCGTTTTGTTTGAGATACTATTTTACTACTGAGCAGTAATGGCACAAGCCTTTAATCCCAGCACTTGGGAGGCAGAGGCCAGCCTGGTCTACAGAAGGAGTTCCAGGACAGCCAAGGCTACACAGAGAAACCCCATCTCCAAAAACCAAAACAAAACAAAAAAAGATCTTACTATGTAGTTCAGGCTGACCTGGAATTCATGATCCTCTTGCCTCTACTTCCCAAGTGATTACATGTGTGCATCACAATGACTGGAACTCTGTATTAGTTGTTTTTTGTTGTTTTGTTTTGTTTTTTAAAGAAAGCTCCTCAGATAGGTAAAACAAATAGGTTATCCATCGACATCATGGTATATTTTTAGCAATAAAAAAGAATTAACTATAGACAATAAAGCTTGACAATAAAAACTAATCCCAAGAGTTACACTCCACATGATTTTAATTATATAGAATTATAAAAATGACAAAATTATAGAGATGGAGAACAGATCAGTTCTGATAAGGGCTAATGATGGGGAGAGGCAGAGGAGAGCAGCAGCGTCAAAGCCCTCTCTGGTATGGACCAATTTTGTATCTCTGTGATGTTGAATACATGAACCCACACAAATGATAACACGCACGAGCATAAAAACATACACAAATGAATTCATGAAAAGCTGGAGAATCTGAGCCAGGCAGTGGTGGTGCACGCCTTTAATCCCAGCACTTGGGAAGCAGAGTCAGGCGGATCTCTGTGAGTTCTAGGCCAGCCTAGTCTACAGAGTGAGATCCAGGATAGGTACCAAAACTACACAGAGAAACCTTGTCTTGAAAAACAAACAACAACAACAACAACAACAATAACAACAAAAAACCCCTAAAAAACAAAAACTGAAGAATCTGAATAAAGCTTGTAAATTGTACAATTGTACCAATTGTAATGGCTCCAAGTTCCATTTTCTCATTTTGAGAAACCATAGTTTTATTAAATAAATCCTTGTGGGAAACAGGAAGACTTAAGAGCCCACCTACTCTTTTTATAACTCTGGATGTATCTATAATAATTTCTTTCTTTTTTTCCCAGAGCTGAGGACCAAACCCAGGGCCTTGTGCTTGCTAGGCAAGTGCTCTACCACTGAGCTAAATCCCCAACCCCAAAAGTTTTCAGCTTAGGTTTCCCACATCATACTTTTTTTTTTTTTTTTTTTTTGGTTTTTCAAGACAGGGTTTCTCAGTGAAACAGTCCTGGCTAACCTGGAACTCACTCTATAGACCAGGCTGGCCTCAAACTCACAGAGATCCGCCTGCCTCTGCCTCCCAGGTGCTGGGATTAAAGGCGTGCACCGCCTGGCCCTATAATAATTTCAAAGTAAAAATTAAACAAATGTTCCTCAAATGATTGTGAAACACCTGTGCTTAATAACTACCAATTTAGATAGGCATGGTGGCACACACCTTTAATCCCAGCATTTGAAAAGTAGAGGCAGGTGGCTGTGAATATGAGGTCAACCTGGTTTATACAAGATATGTCTCAAAACACACACACACACACACACACACACACACACACACACACACACACA
>CABHPH010130508.1:29056-45899 GCA_902168325.1 Peromyscus nudipes
CACACACACACACACACACACACACACACACACACACACACACACACCCCTACCCCCACCTAATCAGTTACTGCAGAGAAGGGATCTCAACCACAAAAGTGTATCCATTCTAATGCTCCAACCAAAGGAGTTAATTACCAAAAATGTCCATCACTACTTTTGAGCCATTTGTGAATAATTATTATCTCTTCCTTCTTTCAGATAGTAAAACTAGCAATGCAAAAACTTTGTTCCCTCCAAACATCAGGACTCAACAAGCACTCAACAAGCCAAACTTGTGATGGTGTAAAGGCAGTTGAAGGAGCCAAAAGAAAAATACAGGCCTTTCCTGTATTCTCATTGGGGCAGCTGCAATTTGAACTCTAAAGGCTCATTTCATACGAACATTTCATAGGAGACAGGGTCTCATCTCATAGCCAGACTGGCTTGGAATTTTCTATGTAGCCCACCCTGGCCTCAATTTCCCAAATGCCAGGATGATAGGTAATCCTCACTACCCCCAGTTTGTTGTTTTGTTTTTTAACTGAATATTTCACACCTATTATATCCAGTTGCTATGGCTTGGATAAACGTCCACTAAAAGTCCATATGCTGTTTAAAAAAAACAAGGCTTGAATAGCAAGCCACAGCCCCAGCCTTAGGCACTAATGAGAAGGTTGTAGAGCCTTTAAGAGGCAGGATGTGATTACAAATTTTACAATCACATGAGGGCATGCCCTTGAAAGGGATTTGGGGGGCCAGAGAAATGCCTCAGCGGGTAATGGTGCTTGCTATGCAAGCCTGGAAACCTAGGTTTAATCCCAGGACCTTACATAAAGGTGGAAGGAGAGAATCTACTGAAAGTTGTCCTCTGATCTCCAAGTGCACACTGGGACATGTGCTCCCCTCCCCACACCACACACACACACAACAATAATAAATCTTTCTTTAAAGGAAGGGACACTGGTTTATTGGTTTCCTGGCCCATCCTCTTTCCCTTTCTTGGCTTCCCAGCTGCCATGAAAGGAGCAGCTTTCTCTACTACACACTCTCCCATAAGTCACTGCTTTACCACAGGCCCAAAGGCAACCAGGTAAAATGACCACGGCCTTAAAACCTCTAAAACTTAGGCCCAAAGCACACTTTCCTTCTTTTAGGTAAATTATTCCAGTTATTTTGTTAAAGTAACAGAAAGCAGGAAAACACACCAATGTTGGGTACTCAGCTATCACTTGTTAGCACACTTAGCACAAGGGAGCATGCTCAACGCATAGCTCTTTCCGTTTGTGTAAATAAGACACTGGCTTTTAAAATATATATCACAAACCCTAGAAACTAGAGCCTCGAAGGAGTGAGACATGAGGCCTCATTTTAAAATGGAATAATTTTCTCAGATTTAATCATACTGAAAAGAAAACCATGCTTCTCACATTTAAAATGGTGACGTGCTGATGTCCTTAAGAACTAAAGATTAAGCAGGGAAAGATACTCTAAGCTATCATTTACAATTTCACTCTCCTCCTTACTACTTGCCACCACCCCATCCCTTCTCCAATCTCCAATCATTAAGAACAAAGGTGTAAGACCTCTGTAATCAGGGTTAATAATAATTTGAGAGTCAAGATTCTCAGACTTTCAAAATGATACAAAATATATCAACTATAGGTACTTCTGAAAGTTCACAGAAGAGAATGAATTCAGGTCTCAAGTATCCAGTCTCAATTCTGAAAATGAAAATCCTGGGAACTTCCAGTTACAGTAACACAAACAAACACCTAGACAACCAGCAAGCCCTATGCTTCAAATACCTTCTGATCACGGAGTACAAGGAAGGAACTAGAAAGGCCCAGGTGCCAGAAACCAAGAGAACAGAAATGAGGGGGAAAGGAAAGGACATTTCTGCCTGTGCTATACACAGAAGCGAAAGGCTGCCCACAGTCTGCAGCCACTAGCCAGACCTATGTATTCTGCTTAAGATGAACTCAGTCAAAAACTACAAAGCAATCCAACAAGGGCAAGGGCAGGAAACGGTGCAATCTGACTGATCCAACTAAGTATACCTAAGGATGAGGGCAGAAAAGACAGACTCAAAATTCTAGAGACAAAATACCATTGAAAGTCAGTTTGGTGGCACATGTATTTAATCCCAGCACTCGGGAGGTAGAGACAGGTGGATCTCTGTGAGTTCGGGGCTAGCCTGGTCTACAGAGCAAGATCCAGGACAGGCACCAGAACTACAGAGAAACCCTGTCTCAAACCCCCCCCCCCAAAAAAAAGGAATATGATTTTTTTAAGTATATAGTAGTAGTTCACTTTTGCATAACAAAAACCCATATTAATGACAGTAATAATAAATGAAACAAATACTCTTGAAGAGAGGAGAGATGGGAACGTAGTTCAGTAGTAGAGGTGATTATTAATGTTCCTAAAGCCCTTGGGACCAAGATTACTAGGAAATGAGACAGTCATACCATTTCAGAGTTACCAAACCACAGATCAACTTTGCCTAGCAGACACTCAGACACTACTTTAATGAACTCATGGGACAAAATGACATTGACACAGAAGAACACAAATCATCTGCATAGTTCTTTTTCTGTCAAGAAAACTTGAATTTAAACCTAAAGGAAACAATCTGACAAACGCAAAATATCGACCATTTCTGGTCTTTGTTCTTCAGAAATGTCAATCCCATGAGAAGTGTTCCAGAAGAAACAGAACTAAGGATACATGACAGCTACATATAAAACATAATCCTTGACTGAATCTTTTTCTTCATTTTTGTTTGCTTTATGTTTATTGTTGTCGTTTGAGACAGGTTCATTTAGCACAGGCTGGCTTCAACTTTACTATGTAGCCAAGGCTCTTCTTTCATGAACTAAGCTGAGATTACTGTATATACAATTATATCTGGATCAATTATTTAATGTGGTTTCCATCCAAGAAACTTTAGATACATATATACAGAAGTCCTGGGTACATCATCTGAGAATTAGTCTAATTCATGCAATCTGGATTTCATAATTCCTAAAACAGCAAATAGTATGCATTTGTATTGGATCATCTAAGGAAATGTAATTGCCAACTTCATCAAACAATCTAAGAATAATTTCACTATATATTCTATAACTATGAATCCTGAATATGAATATGAATAAGAAGCATAAGGCTTCTTATGTTAATATCAAAGTGATTCTTAGAAAGAAACAATAAAAACAGGACAGAATTATTCCTCAAGCCAGGCATCATACCTATAATTCCAGCAATGGGGAAGACGAGGCAGGAAGATTATATCTGAGATCAGCCTGGTCTACATAATAAGTTCCAGTCCAGCCTGGGCTACACTGTGAGACCTTGTTCCTGTCCTCACTCCCCTCCCCAAAAATTTATGATTAAACAGTTGGTATTTTGTGGGAAGGTAGGCCAGTAGTCGCAGGTACTTGAAGTAAAGGGAGGAGAATCAGGAGTTCAAATTATACTCAGCTACATACTGAGTTTGAGCTAGCCTGGGCTACACAAAACCAGTCTCAAAACAACAAAAAACAAGCTTGTAGGATACATTTAAAGGAGAACCCAGGAAAAAATTAAAAAGTATATTCTAGAAGAAAAATATAAATCTATACAGACAGAAAGTAGACTGTACTGGACTACAGGAGTGAGAGGAGATAGGTCTGTCTACAGGCCATGAGAGCTGAATATAGAGGTACACACTGGAACTCTTCTGATGGGGGTGCCGAGGCAGAAGGGCTACAAGTTCAAGGCCAGCAGGGGCTACACAGTGAGTTCCAGGTCAATGTGGGCTAAGGACAAGATCTTGTCTCAAACAAACAACCCCTTCCCCAACAGAATTTTTTTAAATAATTTATTTATTTGCATTTTGTGTACGTTGGTATTTTGCCTACATGTATGTCTTTTTGAGGGTCTAGGATCCCCCAGAACAGGAGTTACAGACAGTTGTGAGCTGCCATGTGGGTACTGGGAATTGAACCTGGGTCATCTAGAAGAGCAGCCAGTGCTCTTAACCACTGAGCCATCTCTCCGGCCCCGCAACAGAATTTTTTAAACAGTATAAGATCGCCGGCTAGACGGCGCAACAGGTAAAGGCACCTGCTGACAAGCCTAACAACTTGAGTTTGACCCTGGGACCAACATGGGGGGAAAGAGAGAACTGGTGCTTGCAAGCTGTCCTCTAACCGACACATTGTGCCATAGGCATGCACTCTCTCTCTCTCTTACACACACACACACACACACACACACACACACACACACACACACACACACGTACATGAGTGCATGGATATAGAATTTTAAAAACGAAGTGTTTTTTAAAAGTATGGGAAGCTTTCATTGGGAGATAATGACAATGTTCTAAAACTGACTGTGGTGATGCTGCACAGCCCTGTGAACATACTAAAATCTACTAGGGTGTACTTTCGGTGGGTGTACAGAAACTGTATCTCACTCAAGTTAGGAAAATGCATATGCTAGGAAGTAACAACAATGGAAAATCAGAACACTCAATGCAAAGCCTGAGGAGGAGGCCCAGAGGACATCCAAAGAGAAGAAGACTCCTAACGGTGACCAAAGAAAACCAGTGTAGTGATAGAAAGAAGTCAGCTGGAAGATGCTGGGTTGCTGACAGAAGCACTGAGGGGCAGCAGAGCAACATAGGGACCCCATAAACTGGACTAATAAGGGCCCTTGTGCCTGTGACTGGCCTGCCAAACACCCATGCCTTTTTATGCTGTTATTTGCTTTGTCTGAAGCTCCTGTCTTCCAAATCAGCTTTAGAGAACCTCTATGAGGAAGGCATCCAAGTTTTCTGATCTCTAGTTTGAGGCAGGCCTCATGTTCTCCATTCTTTAGAGCAAACAGGGCACAAAGAACCTTCTCTGACCTAATGAACAATATCCACAGACTCACTGTAACTGTCACCCCAAGTGCAAGGCTCCAAGAGCATTCTCCTTGTAAAGGAGCAAAGCAAAGGGGGTCCACTTTATTTGCTTTAATCCAATAATGTATTAGAAGCCGAATCAGCATATTAAAATGGGGTTTTTGGAGTGGGCCCTAATAGAATATAACTGATATCCTTGTAAGAGATTAGAACACAGACACAAATGGAAGACCGTGTGGAGACATATGGAGAAGGTGGCCATCTGTCAGCCAAGGACAGAGGCCTCCAAAGACAGTACCATGCTGACACCTTGATGATAGACTATAGGCATCTGGAACAAGGTACTCAATCTGTGGCGCATCCTTACAGCAGCCCTCAGCATGACAGAAATGACATAAAGAACTCAACTATAATAGGATATCTCTAACAGGACCATCTATCTGCATTGGGAAAGGCAAGAGATCTTGCAAAACCCACAGCACCATCCATGCTAATGGTTAGAAACAAACAGGTACAAAAGTGTTCCAATTAACTGCTCCCTGTGCACATAGACTAATAAGAGTGTCATGCTGGATATGCACGGAACATCTCAAAAAACACAACACAGTATTGAATTTTAAAAGGAAATCTCAAAGAAGCAAACATTTCCCCCCACCCTTTTTTTCTTTTTTTCAGTACTAGGGATTGAACCTACAACCCTAGACCTATTTTATATTAACACACAGAAAGCTATGGGGGCTCACTGAGATGGCATAAATATAAAGAAATCCAACTGAATTGTACTGGCTCATATCTATAATCTCAGTATATGAGAAGCTAAGGCAGAGGACTGCCTTGTGTTTGAAGTAATCATAAGCTATATATTGAATTCCAGGCTATCCTGGGCTTCAGAGAGAGATCCTGTCTCAAACAAAACAAAACAAAACAAAACAAAGCAAAAAAACAAACAAACAAAAAACAAAAAAAAACCCCACAAAATTAAATCCAAAACAGGAGAAAGTCCCATAAAAAAAAATATACAGACATCTTGTGATCCCAGCCTCCCATGTGCCTTTAATCCTAGCACACAGGAGTTGGGGACAGGAATATACGGCGGGTGGAGACAGGATCTCTTGACCATTCATTCGGAGGATTCATAGAGATAGGATCCCCACACATGCAGTCTGAGGTTTCGAAGAGGTAAGAAGTGGCTGGCTACTCTGCTTCTCTGATCTCCAGGCAAGCTTTGTCAGAACTCATACAACAATCTTGGTTATAAGTATATATATTTGCTATATTACATTAGTACATTTGAAATGCTTCTTTCTTTCTCTGTGTGTGTGTGTGTGGTTAGAACTCAGGCTGTCAGGCTTGGTGGCAAGCACCTTTATCCAGTGAGCTAGCTCATCTGCCTGAAATGTTACATTTTTAAAAAAGTGACTCTGATGTCTACATACATTTAAACAATAACTAAAGGGTTATGCTTAAATATGGTCTACTCTTCTCCCCACTACCTATTTGCAAAGGCTTCTTCAGGGGACACAAAGCTCACCACCATCTTTTTACTATACCAGCAGCAAATGTACATACAGGAAGATGATAAAAGCAGCAATAAAAGCAATTTATTTTGTAGTCAGACTATAAGCCAATCTTAGGCAAAAGCCTCTTTCTCGGAGTTTGAATGATTTCCTATAATCTGAAAGGTGTCATGGATACACATAACATATCCTCACTGGGGGCTATTTGGTGAGCTCGTTAAAGAGCAGCATAGCTGAGCTGGGGGAGCATCAGAGGCATGGGCCTGGTTCAGTATAGTTCACATTCACAGTCCAGACTACTATGATTTGCTTGGGGAAAGCCAGTGATTAATAATGTCACAGCATCCTATTGTTGCGTTAAAACTATCTTTAACCCAGAAAATTTATACTGGCTCTATCTCTGCTTATTAACAATGACTGTCCTTCTTACCCAGCCCCTTACTACGTCTAGGATAATGACTCCAAGTGTCTCTCTCCTTCCTAGCCTTGTCCTAAGTGGTGAAAAAGGGCTCAGGACTTCCTAACAACAACAAAATATAACGCAAAGGGCAAACAGAGTTTAAGCATTTAATTTTAGGTCAATTACCAGGCTTATCTTGATCCCTGGCCAGGGTTATTCTGGTATTGGCACAGGAAACATGGATTGCACGGGTGTGGGCAAATTAAAAAACACTCACACCGAATGCTTAAAGAACATGTGCCAAAGCCAGATTCCTGAGGCCACCAGAAGCACCCCTATTAATCCAACTAAGGCACCTGCCAGGAGATTTCGGTGAAAACGAAAAGCTTTTTTTTTTTTTTTTAATTTAACAGGATGGAAGGGAAGAGGTAGCAGCTAAAATAATCACTATTTTAAATACTCTACCACCTCCATCTTCTGATCAAAGTGTTAGGCAATGTTAGAGAAAAGAATTCTTGAACCAGGATGATAGTGAGTACCAGCCTTGGCTACATAATGAGTTCCAGGACAGTCATGGCTATATAGGGAAGGCATGTCCAAACAATAAAAAAGAATTCCATTTTTAAGAAGCCCAGGAGTCCAGGTATGTTGGCGCAGCACTTGAGAGGCAGAGGCAGGCGGATCTCTGAGTTCGAGGCCAGCCTGGTCTATAGTGGGGAGGTTCCAGGACAGCCAGGGCTACACAGAGAAACCCTGCCTTGAAAAATCAAAAGGAGAAGCAGCAGCCCAGGGAGTTAGACATGGCGATGACCATGCCTGTAATGACAGCACTCAAGAAGCTGAGACAGGAGGACTGTCATATTTCTAGCCTCGGCCTTAAGAAAAGTGGCAGGAAAGTGAGTCACAAAAGTTGAAAGAGGGTGATGGCCAAACCACTGCCAGATACCCAGGGTTAAATACCGAGAGTCAAGGTTTTACTGTTTATAAGTGCAAAGGGAAGCTCCCGAAAGCCCAGCAGGCTTTGAAAGCTGGTCTCCACCCAACTCCCACATGCTGCCTTTTACACTTGTGTATTAAACTCAGTAACTTTTACTAAACTGTAAAGTCCCACAACAAGAGCCATAATTAATCATTCCTACACATTTAGTAAAACCTAAAATGGCTCCTGTCTGCTTAAATTCTCAATAAATTTTAGTTAAGCAAATTGGACATAAAAAGGCCTGGTGAAGAAAAAAGATTGAAAACTTAGTTTTCAGGAGTGGTGGTACATGCCATTAATCCCGGCACTCAGGAGGCAGATGCAGGCAGCAGGTGGTAGAGGCAGGCGAATCTCTGAGTTCAAAGCCAGTCTGGTCTACAGAGTTAGTTCAAACAAACAAACACAAACACCAAAACAAAACAAAGCAAAACCCTTAGTTTTGGAAGGCAGCCTATTTAAAGACATACATATCTGAAGCGTTAAAAGACAACTGCTAACTTTTGTTAAGACTAAGATGAAATGTTCTGCAAAGTAAAATTGCAGGAAGAAGCACTAGTGTTGGATGTGAGCTTCCTCTCACAACCTCTGAAAAGATAAGGCACATCTGCTGGGGTAATGATGTGTTAGCCACTTAGGCACTAACGGACAAAAAAATTCTGATAAAAGCACTTACTCTCAAAAGTGCCCATCACTCAGGGCACAGGGAACTAGACTTGACCAGGCATCTCGGAAACTCACTGGTACAAAGATGGCTTTAAGATAAAGAAAGGAGACAGGAGTGTGATACAGGCCTTGGATTCGTGATCTTCCCATCTCAGCTTCCCAAGAAGGTGAAAGAGGACAAGGTATCATTCATCCTTTATGGCAGACACTCTGCTACTCCTATACAAGCATATGGATGGCCAACTCACCACTGAGAATGAGGAATACTAAGTATAAT
The DNA here is from genome assembly GCA_902168325.1 of Peromyscus nudipes. Taxonomy (NCBI): domain Eukaryota; kingdom Metazoa; phylum Chordata; class Mammalia; order Rodentia; family Cricetidae; genus Peromyscus; species Peromyscus nudipes. The sequence continues at coordinate 37,769 of CABHPH010130508.1, forward strand.
GAGGAAGAGATGGGTGAAAAGAGATGGCCCTTTTAACAAATAGTTCTGGATTTGTAACTATTTTTTAAAATCCTTAAATTAATGCATAATACAACACATTTATGTATGAACTTAAACACACACACACACAAAATCCTTACCTCTCAATTTTGCTGCAAACTTTAAAGAATGTTCTAAAGTTTGCTGGTGTGGTAATGCACGTCCTAACACTGAGTGTGGTGCACATGCCTCTACTTCCGGCACTGGGAGGCACAGGCAGCAAGACCCTAAGTTTGAGGACAGCCAGGGCTACACAGTGAGACACTTGTCTCACACGACTCCTAAGTAACACTGTCTTAAGAAGACCAGGATAGGAGCTGCAGCTCACTGAAAGGGCACTTGCTCTGATTATGCACCACAGTACACACCAGTGTGTCTGAGCAGGGCAGAGGTGCTCTGCTTTGCTACTTTGTTCTGATGCTGGGGATCAAACCTCGGCCCTCATAAGCTACTAAGTGCTCTCCTACTGAACAGTCCTAGTCGGGGAGTTTTCATAGAGGTTAAAAATGTGATCAAGACCTAGGAAAAAAATGTTAGCAGCACTTAAATTATGTTCAATTTATTTTATCAGCATAATCAAAGGAGTGAAGGCTTTCATTGTTGCATGCAGAGCCTGACTGCCAGCCTCAGGAGAGTATGCTTCCAAGTATACACAGCCAACTTTCCCAAGAGCATCTGGTTCTTTAGGGATTCTGACTTAATGGACATGGAGTGGGGTCAAGTTCTTCACAGAAGGGTAGATTATGCTTCTATCTCAGAGATTCTTCCACAATGTCCCCTCTCCCGACATCCCCTTGTCAATGGGCCAGACTACAGAGAGAAATCTTCTGAAGTCAGGCCCTACAGGAATTATAACTTCTTGGGGCTAGAGAGATGGCTCCGTGGTTAAGAGCAGACACTGCTCTTCCTGAGGACCTGAGTTCAGTTTCCAGCACCCACTACAGGTGGCTTAAAACAGTTTGTAACCCCAGCTCCAGGGGGATCTCTGACCTTTGTGGGCACTTGCATTCATGTGCACAAACCTCTTCCCGCCACATACACATAATTAAAATAATTTTAAAAAATAAAAAAGAATTGCAAATCTCTGCTCTAGCTCTAGTCGCTTAGAATGCTTTTCCCCTGGAATCTAGTTGCCATTAAAAATCCAAGCCAGTCAAACAATGGCAGAGCCACATGGAGAGAGGGGCTCTACCTCCTAATCATGCCAGTCAAGGTGGCAAAGACTCCAGCAGTTATTTTAGACATTCCAGCTCCAGTTGCTGTCTGAACACAACCATCCCAGCTGCTGCTACACAAACAACAATCGAGCTGAACCCAGCCTGAGTTCCTGGGTCACAGAATTATGGCTGTAAGTCATTAAATTGTATGTGCACATGTATGTGAAGTTTTGTATGTATGTGGGTGCATGTGCACATGTGTGCAGAGGCTAAGGACAACCTCAGGTATCCTGACTTGGGCACTGTCCAACAATTTTTTCTTTTTGAGACAGGGTCTCTCAGAGGCCAGGAATTTGTCAAGTATGCTAGGCTGACTGACTGGCCAGCAAGCCAGTCTGACTGGCTGGCCAAAAAACCCACTTGTCTCCACCTCTCCAATACTGTGATTACAAGCATACACCACCATGCCTAGATTGTTCCAGAGGTTCTGGGGAATTGAACTCAGGTCCTCATGTTTGCACAGCAAGGACTTTATTGACTGAGCCATCAACTCAACTCAGCAAGTCATTAAGTTTTAAGGCAGATTTTATTGCCTAACAATAGACAACAAAAATAGGTTTTGACATCGATAGCGAACTTCGGCCCTCCGGAGTTCTCCCATTGTGCTGTAAGCCTGTAATTAAGACCTCTTCCCTCCCTCAACAAACAGCATTCGGCATTAAAAAAAAAAAAAAATCTATTCTGAAGAGACCATGATAAATGAAGACCACATGAGAATAGGAAGAAGCAAAGTGCTAGAGAGGTCCACAAAAATCCATAAAGATACCTCCACAATAGACTACTGGCAATGGTCGAGAGACAGCCTGAACTGACCTACTCTGGTGATAGGATGGCCAAACACCCTAATTGTGCTAGAAACCCCATCCAATGACTGAGGGAACTGGATGCAGTGATCCACAGCCAGGCCCCAGGTGGAACTCCAAGAGTCCAATTGGCAAGAAAGAGGAGGGTTTGTATGAGCGAGAATTGTTGAGACCAAGGTTGGAAAAAGCACAGGGACAAATATCCAAACGAATGGAAACACATGAACTATGAACCAATAGCTGAGGAGCCCCCAACTGGATCAGGCTCTCTGCATAAGTGAGACAGTTGATTAGCTTGATCTGTTTGGGAGGCATCCAGGCAGTGGGACCGGGACCTGTCCTTAGTGCATGAGCTGGCTGTTTGGAACCTGGGGCTTATGCAGGGACACTTAGCTCAGCCTGGGAGGAGGGGACTGGACCTGCCTGGACTGAATCTACCAAGTTGAACTCAATCCTCAGGGGAGTCTTTGCCCTGGAGGAGATGGGAATGGGGGGTGGGCTGAGGGGAAGGGGGGGAGAGAACAAGGGAATCCTTGGCTGATATGTAAAATTAAATTAAATTATAAAATAAAATTTAAAAAATCCAAAAAAAAAACAAAAAATAGGTTTTGAGGGGCTGGAGAGCCGGTTCAGTGGTTAAGAGCACTAGTTTCTCTTCCAGAGGACCCAGATTTAACTCTCAGCACCCACATGACAGCTCACACCTGTCTATAAATCCAGTTCCAGGGATTCTGATACCCTCACACAGTCAGTCATACACATAGGCAAAACACCAATGAACATAAAATAAAAATAAATTATGTATTTTTAAAAATGGATTTTGATTCAACTCTAAAATCACAGGGGCTTGGAGCCAAAAACCCAACTGCCAGGTGGAAGGAAAGAAGGGTTCATGAGCAGGTTCCAATTAATTTCCTTATCATAGACCGTTCGGTATCTGTCAGCAAGTTATCCCAGTAGTCAGCAGGCAGAGGCATATGGGTCTCTTTGAATTCAAGGCCAGCATGGTTGTCTGCATTATGAGTTCCATATCAACCTAAGCTACACAGACCTTGTCAAGGAAAAAAAAAAAGGAATTTAGGAATGGAAAACGAAACTAGGGATTAAAACATGAAGAAAAGTAAAACTAACATCATACACATTAACCTATCAGTGGAGTCCCATTCTTAAATAGAAGACCCCAAAGCTGTAGATCTCAGCAATATTATCCACTGCTCTTACTCCTGCATAGCAACATTTTCTGTCAACCGTGCGACAGGAAAGAGAACAAACACAACCGCATTTAAGTGCTGCCCATCCTAAAGGTTGCAAAATACAAAGCAGATGTCAGGCAGAAATCCTGACGCCGTCATTTCCGATCATATGATGGGAGTAATTTCTTTCTATACTTGCGACGCTATAAAGGAAAAGAGAATATATGCCAAGTTCCATACCTGTGCCTGGCACAGGTCAGGCACTCAAGAACATGGTTGCTCTCTTCCACCCTAGATCAATGGAGCTGGAGCTCACAAAGTTTACATAGCCCAAAGATTTTCTTTAAACACATTAAAGAAACTGAATCACATATGGCTTTATTCATTAATGTAGGCATATACAAATACATACCATCACTGAACAAATCTTACTTGCCCAAGTACTATTAAAGCATCAGCATTCCTTTATAAATGTTCAAGATTTCAATAGTTCAAAGAAATTAAGTTGATTCTCCATTTTTAGAGAATTCTCCATTCTCCATTTGGTAGCCTGTCCAAACCTTTCAGGATAAGGGAGCAGATAACTTGGCTGCCAGAGTTGGGTTCTTAAAAGGAGAACCTGAGATGAGCCAGGAACCCATAGCAGCTAAGCAAATCTTAGAGATCCATTTCCTGACAGAGATCTGGCTAGTGAACAGTGACCCTGAGGCAACAGGTCCTTGGATTTCCACCAGGTAAGAGGAAGGCTTATGTGAAATGGGGAATCTGGTTTTCATACTCAGGAGTGGTAGCAGCAAGGAGCTGAATTCTGAATTTACAAGACTGAGCTTCCCTATGATCCCTCTGCATTCTTACATAAGTGGGACCTGTGCAGCACTGAACTGATAATGGCAGCCTCTTACTAATTATAGCCCAGCCTTCATCTGTCTGTTAGGTTAAAATTTCCCTCACTCTTCAAGCCACTTGAAGCAGAGAACCAGAAAAATGAGGCTATTTGTGCCTTTCAAGTGTCTTCTTCCGATGGCTTGAGTTTTACTACCTACTTACATCACATGTCTGTTTTGTGAACTGCAAACTCTGGGTTTTACTTTTAGTGTCTCTTCATTTACTTTCCTCTCAGGCAAATTTGAGAGTCGGGTAAATATTTTGGGATCTGCTCAAGGCTGATGGGTGTGTATTTATGAATACATTTAAAATCACATTTCTTCAAAAGATAATTAACCAGTTAAGGCAAAAATAATAACCACCAACCAATGTACTAAGGTGGTGTGTGTGTGTGTGTGTGTGTGTGTGTGTGTACATGAGCACATAAAATATATGAAAATCACAGAGGTCACGGAGGAAATGAATGGAAGAATATTATCTTAAGACTCATATTGTTCTTACACTGAAGTGGTATAAATACTAACGGAAAGGATTGGGGATGTAGCTCAGCTGGTGGAATGCTACCTCAGCCTGCAGGGAGCCCTGGGGAGGTACAGGAAGGAGGATGAGAAGTTCAAGGTCAGGGTTGTGGATGTAGCTCAGTAGGCAAGAGTTTTTGCTGCACAAACATGAGAACCTGAGAGCAAATGTCCAGCAACTACCTAAAAAGCTTGCTGTGGCTGCATATGCACCTGGGCCTGAAACCCCAACACTGTGGGGGAGGAGACAAGAGAACTGATGGCATTTTCTGGTTTCAGGTTCAGTATGAAACCCTTTGTCAAAGGAATAAGGTAAAATGTGATAGAGCAAGGCATTCAGTGTCTTCATTTGGCTTCTGCATGCACGCGCGCGCGCGCGCGCGCACGCACACACACACACACACACACACACACACACACACATATATAAGTTCAAGGTCATCCCTAGCTACAAAGTGAATTTGAGGCTAGCCTGGTCTATATGTTTCAAAAACAAACAAAACACCAACTAAAGATGCAAAAAATTATTAGTCTGGATTAAAAAAAAAAAGCAATATGCCAAACCATACGTTTTCTACCAGAAAATATCTATAAATAGATACAGATAGTGCCTGGTGTGGTGGAGCATGTAGCATGCCTTTAATCCCAGCACTTGCGGGACAGAGAAAGGCAGATAGATCTCTGTGAGTTCTAGGCCAATCAGGGATGCATAATGAGACCCTTAAAAAAAAAAAAGACACAGAAAGGCAAAAGTCAGAGGACAAACAAAGATGCAAAAAAAGCTGGTGTGGCTTTTTAACACTTCCCTGTGCAATTAATTAAATAAGTAAACATAAATCAGTACAGTTCTGGAAGAATTGAAAACAACAACCAAGGGCGGTGGTGGTGCATGCCTTTAGTCCCAGCGCATGGAGGCAGAGGCAGGCAGATCTCTGTGAGTTAGAGGCCAGTCTCGTCTATAGAGTGAAATCCAGGACAGCCAGGGCTACACAGAGAAACCCTGTCTGGAAAAAACAAAAACAAAAAAACCAAACGAACAAACAAACAAGACCAACAACCAAACTGACTCAACCAACAATGCCAGAACAATCCTCCAATAGCAGAAAATACTTTCTCTTCAAACATGTATGGAACATTCACTAATCTACTACATACTCTGGTTCCTAAAAGAAGAAACTAGAAAACCATGGTCCTCTCCAAGAGCAATAAATGCTCTTAACGCTGAGCCATCTCCCCAGTCCCAGAATGAGAATTCTTACGAGTTTTGCTATCATGGGAAGTAGTGAAATGAAAGCAGGATATACTCTGTTATTGCTATTTTCCAGTGGGAAATGCCAGCAGTTTGCACCAGTGCTGATAGGAATGTGCCAGAGAAGCCACACTTAGGAGAGAACAGAGAAGGCCTGGAGATCAATGCTGAGGATTCCATAATGACTTATGGAAAATGGTTGAGATCTAATTTACAAGGAGAGGGGTCAGCCTTTGCAAAGAATATGGATAGTTCATAATGTTACAGGAAAGACAAGAATAGCAGAGATGTAGGTGGGTGATGGGTAGATAGGGTGGTTAACTGTTTTCTCAATGAAAAAGAAAGTAAAAGTAAGGTCTTCACCAAAGGCTAAGATGGGTGAGGGGGGACTAACAAAGGATCTCATTATATATCCCAGATTGGCCCAGAACTGGCAATTCTCCTGCCTCTGCCTCTCAAGTGTTGAGACCGCAGGTGTGTGCCATTAGTCAGCTAAGAAGGAGTTAGTTTTGAGGAGGAGAAGGTAAGGAACAACCCTCTAGGAAGTCGGAATGAATGCACTATAAAAAAGGTCAGAATTCCCAGGTCATGTTTAAACCCATCTAAACTTGGTGATCAGGAATGGAGAGTGGGTAAGGGGGGTGCTCTGCATTTCTTCCCTCCAGGACTACACCCACACAGCAGGCAGACTTGATTTAACCAAGGTTGAGGCTTGGCCAAGTTGTAACAAGGCAGAAGAGGGGAAGGGCATTCATTGAGAGTGACTTACTATCACTGGCTGAGGAATTTAAACTATAAGGGAAAAAGACAGGCAGGAGAGGGTGAAGGACACAGGGTCTGTGGACTGTAGATCCCGCTGGAGTCAAAAGTGGTGGTTAAGGGGACTGGTCATAACGAGGAATAAAAGAGTGCAATTCTTAGAGCAGACAGAGGTAAGAAAATGTCTGTTATTTCTTCATCATTTTATAGAACTACAAAGGTTTGTAAATTGAAGGAAAGACCATCAGGGCTAAAAAAGATCCTAATAATTACATTTCCAAATGGCCACTTAACAGTATGAGGTGCCATTCATTAAAGCCACATCACTTCCCTGCTGTGTGACATTTAGGCAAGTTCCTAAGTACTGGGGCTTAGTTTCTGCATCTGCCAAATATGTCACGGGGCAAAGACAAAGAGTGAATATACTGAACACATTTAAACAGTGGCAGGCTCTTAGTAAGCATTAATTAAATAAACGTCTACTGTCAGAAATATTGTTATCACGTGTTACTATTTGTTATAATTCTACTTGTCTGCTTTAAAAGAACCATTACCTAACAAAACCCAGACTATAGAAAAGCAAGAGTCACAGCAGGGAAAAGTTCAAGTATTCAAGTGTTAAGCCTGGCTCAAGCGCAAATCATTACAGAATTTTCCCAAGTACTTTCCTAATCTGCTCATTTCTCTTTCTCTGGGAAAGGAGGAAATGACACATGTCATCTACTGGAACTCAATAAACAATAGCCCTGCTGTTGGGCAATGGGCTCAGCTTCATCCTAAGCCCTATTTCCAGGTTCTAGGCCTCAGTCACATGTAGTAAGTAGCAACATCTCTAAAATACCAACACCAGGCCAGTGAGACGGCTTAGTGGCTAAGGGCTCTTGCCACCAAACCTAATGACCTGAGTTTGTTCCTCAGAACCCACATGGTGGAGAGAACTTAACTCATGCAAGTTATCCTCCAACCTCCACATACTTGTGATGTACACACACTCTCTCTCATTTTTTTAAATATTAAAAACAACAACAAAAATAAACCCAACATATTACCAAATGTGGTAGTACATGCCTATAATCCCAGCACTTGGTAGACTGAGGCAGAAGGATGGAGAGCTGAAGCCAGTTTAAGCTATACATTAAGGAGACTCTTGAGGAACATTTGTCTAATATGTATAAGGCCCTGGGTTCAACCCCTAGCACCAAAAAAACAAAAAACAAAAAACAAAACAAAACAAAACAAAAAACCTAACACTTAGAAAGGATGCTTTTTCTTACTTAGGAATATTTCAGATGTCTACCTAGACACAGATCAGAGGTCTTTTATAATTCAAATAAAATGCTGAGTTAGGGCTGAAGAGATGGCTCAGAGGTTAAGAGCACCGACTACTCTTCCAGAGGTCCCGAGTTCAATTCCCAGCAACCACATGGTGGCTCACAACCATCTGTAATGAGATCTGACACCCTCTTCC
>CABHPH010130508.1:45999-60030 GCA_902168325.1 Peromyscus nudipes
GGCCGGGCGTTGGTGGCGCACGCCTTTAATCCCAGCACTAGGGAGGCAGAGCCAGGTGGATCTCTGTGAGTTCGAGGCCAGCCTGGGCTACCAAGTGAGCTCCAGGAAAGGCGCAAAGCTACACAGAGAAACCCTGTCTCGAAAAACCAAAAAAAAAAAAAAAAAAAAAAAATGCTGAGTTAGTGGTCATTTCACTATCCCACAGGTTACCAGAGGAGACAGGAACTCCTCAGGACACTTGCCAGCCTGATACCTAACAGCTGCTCAGACCTTGGGGCTGGTGGATCTACCTCACTTAAGACCCCACTGTGTGCTCCAATACCAGTTTCAGTCACAGCCCTGGCCCCAACCAATGACTGCAGGGCAGGCCCTACCAGAATGTTGCTCATTTGACAGTTTCAGGGTGCAGTACCCCAAGGAAGCAAAAGTCCCCAGCTAAGCTCATCCTCTCACAGCCTAACCTGAAACACAGCCCAGTGCAAAGTGTTTTCTTTTAGAGCTGGCCAGACTGTACTCCAAGACTTACAAACAAACAAACCAACCCCCCTTTATGCTCTAGTCTAGTCATTGGCAGAAGCAATCATCCCACTAGATAGAAAAATGCAAAGAAGCAGTGTGCAAGTCAGGCCCAGAACTGAGGGCTGGAAGAGATAGGCTCTTTGAGTCCACAGCTGGCATCATTTATTTACCACATATTCCCTGCAGTTGGTGCCCAGCTCTAGACTTTAGAAAAAAAAAAAAAAAAAAAAAAAGCTCTAAACCGAGTGGTAGAGGCAAAGGCAGCACAGGCCTTTAATCCCAGCACTCAGGAGGCAGAGGCAGGTGGATCTCTGTGAGTTCTACAGAGTGAGATCCAGGACAGGCAGAGCTACACAGAGAAACCCTGTCTGGAAATAAATAAATAAATAAATAAATAAATGATTTTACTTTTAGTTGTGTATGAGTGTAGAAGGGTGGGAGCTATGTGCAGCTGAGAACATGTGCACTCCAAGGTCAGAGGCTTCAGACCCCCTAAGCTGGAAGTACAGGAGGTTGTGAGCTGCCTTATGTGGGTACTGGAGACTGAACTCAGGTCTTTTGAAAGAGCAGTAACCACTGAGCCATCGCTCCAGTCCCAGCTCTGAATACTTTCTAGCCTATAACTCAATACTCCCTAAGAACAAACTAAGCTCAGAGGATGTGCTATGCGATCTTTCCCTATGGGTTCTTCTGACAACTTACAGAGATGGGAGATATGATCTCTCTAGCAAAGGCAGTCACGATGGCTGGACAGTCAGAGAGAGTTCCTATCAACAGTGTAACTTCCAGAGAAGAAAAATTTCTAGAAATTATAACAGAAACAAGAATAACAAATATAATTCACAAAGCATGGAATTACATGGAACGATGAAGAGGAATTGAAGTAAACAAATCCAGACGTAGGGAAGCTAAGCATCATGTGTTTTATCCACAAGCGTGCATCTGCAGGGGCAAACATCTGGAGAAATACAGAAGATCTGGAAGGGAGGCTTACACTTTCTATACTAATGTTTGAAAACTGGTGATTTTTGTGATAAAAAAAAAAATGGAGGAACTTTTGGGTCCTGATTTATCCAATAAGAAATCCCTCATTTAGAAAGCACCAAGTTCGATTAACTTTTGTTTCCACAGAGCACTCATCATCTGAAGGACATTTTGGTTTTTTTTTTATGACTTCTCTTTACAAATGCTGCCTCTGAATTCTGAATTCCCCCCTTTCAGCTCACAAACTGTCTTTTTGTCTTCAGGTTCTTTTTTTTTTTTTTTTCAAAAAGTCAACCCCAAGCCACTTTTGCCAATCCCACAAAACCATCGGCATGAACTAAACACATCCCAAATCACACTTTTCTTAGCTTCATCTTGACTTAGGTACCGATTCTGTGCCTTGGGCCATGATGGTTCATTCTTTAAAATGCATCTGGCTTACATGACCAGCATTCACAATCTTTCTCTGAATACAAACCCCAAGCCTCAAATTCCTAGCAAAGGAGAGCAACAAAGGGCATGGCAATGTCACAGGTTGGTATGGATGGTGGGCACCTGGAACACTGTGTTAGGACGGATTCTGAGTCTCCATTAGAGCTCCATAATTGAGTGAAGAAAATTTTGGCATTGTCTGTCACGAGCCAAAACTAGGATGGCTCTTCCTTTTGTTCACTGGGCTAGAGCTAGTGTGACCTACACTATTCTTAACCTTGGTCTCTCTGGACTTCAGCCAGTAAAATGCTGTTATATGTGAATGGGGAATGAGATTCAGAGTGAGTGAGTGTGTGTGTGTATGTGTGTGTGTGTGTGTGTGTGTAAGGGTACTGTGTACATGAGTGCAGTGCCTGGGAAAGATGGAAGCGGGTGCTGGAATCCCTGGAGCTGGAGTTTCAGGTCGCTACGGTGCTGGGAAGCACCTCTGGTCCTGTGCAAGAGCAATGCAGGCTCTTAACTGCTAAGCCATCCCTCTCTCTAGCCCCTGGTAAAGGTGTTTTAGGCAAAGTCTGGTGGCTGACACCTTTAAGCAGGCAGATTTCTGTGAGTTCAAGACTCGCTTGGCTTACATAGCATGGTCTAGGCCAGTCAGGCTACAGAGTAAGACCCTGTCTCAAAAAAAAAAAAGGGGGGGGGTATTTAAGCCAGCATGTAAAACAATTTGTTCCATTATATTTTCATGAAAAAAAAATATATATATACATACTTTTCACTAAGATGAGTTAGCTTTCTCCAGTCATCTCACAAACTTGTCCTCTCCATCTCAGCTTAATCACAGCTGATTAAGACCAATAAGCCAATGTAGAAGTTAGTCTTTACTCTCCCCAAAGCTTACTTAACATGACCTTTCTATTTACCTGGTTTCTCCTCTTTACATCATACCAAACTATAGGTAAAAGGAGCAGGCTTGGGATCATCAATGAACCACAAGCCATTTTTAGACTCAGTAGCCTCTCTGGATTCTTTTAATATACAGATGGCACAGAAAGATGGTAACTCAAAAGAGAGCCTCCCAGACTCTAGGCACCAGGAGGGCAACTGAAATCACACATTTAACAAAGGAGTTGACCGTGAGAATGCTGTGGCAGAGTTTATTACAGTACCGTCTACAGAACTTTACAATTGTGGAACTGTTCTTTATGTGTGTCACCCAATTGTGACACTCCCTAGCCATCTGTAGGTGCTAAATCCTGGAAATGTAGCTCATGTGACTCAGCAATGGAATTTTAAGCTGGCACAGTGGTGTACAATATTCCCAGCACTTGGGAGGGTACGGCAGGAGGACTGCCTTGTATTCAAGGCCAAGCTGGATTATCTAATGTGGTCCAATCTAGGCTAATAAAGCAATTTCTTAAGACGTTGTCTCAAAAATAAAAACAAACTAAAAATCATGAAACAGAATTTTAAATTTAATTAATGGTAATTTAAATAACCACCCGTAGCTACTGGCCACTGTACTGGACAATTGGTCTAGAAGGGAGAAAATGAATCTAGCCTGCCTAGAGCACAGAATGCTCTCAAAGTTTATCATGTCACTTCTCTGCATATTCTGAGAACAGAGGAAGAGTTAAGCCTTCTGTTGCTATAGAAACAGATTCCTGCACAGCTGTGAGCCCCCAGAGGTACAATGCTGTAAGGTTTCCCCACATGACTCAGGAGCTGCTCTTCCTCTGGGAGTGGAGCACAAAGCCATGCTGGGCTCTAGCTTCCTGCCTGCCCTCACGTTCATAGTGCTTGTTTGCTCAACAGCATGATGCCAGAGTGATAAGACTTCATGGAGTTTTGAGCAGGAAGAGAAGGTAACAGAAAGCAGCTAGCTAACCCCACTTACTTTCTCAAAGAGGGAAAACAAGAAAAGCATTAAAAAGGTGATGTGTTCATTTTTGTTTGTTTTTATACAACTGAAGGCAAGAAGTAAATAACCTTTAGTACTGCAAGGAACCTAAAATGTAGTTCAATGAAATATAAAGCTATAAATTAAAAGTGGGTGAAGAAACAATCTATGTCATGGGAAGGCAGAGATGAGAAAACTGAAGAGCTGGGTAGTGGTGGTCCACACCTTTAATCCCAGCACTCAGGAGGCAGAGGCAGGCAGATCTCTGAGTTCAAGGCCAGCCTGGTCTACAGAGTGAGTTTCAGGACAGCCAGGGCTACACAGAGAAACCCTGTCTCAAAAAACAAAAAGTAGAAACAAAAAAAATTGTAGATATAAATGCAAGGCACTTTCTTAAGTGCTTTGAAGGCTATGAAATCTTATATTCAAGTACAAACCACAAACAGGACAAATAAAGGTAAATCAAGTGAGGACCACATTATAGTAAGCTTGCAGGAAACCAAGAACAAAGGGAACAGAGCAGCAGACAGAAGATTAGCCTGAAGAGTTTAGAAAGAGACCTCACCACTACAATTTAGGAACTAAAAAAAACACAGCAGTAAAACTATTGAGAGAGAGAGAGAGAGAGAGAGAGAGAGAGAGAGAGAGAGAAAAGAAAAACCTACAAACCCAGACTTTTTTCTTTTAAACCCAGGTAAATTATTCAATGTCATGACAAATAAAAATGTATTTGGCAAAAAAACAAAACAAAACAAAAAAAACCCAAAAACCAAAACAACAACAAAAAACCCCAAAAGTTTAGCAGTAGCAGAACGACAAAACACCTGTACAGCCCACCTATGGTGACAGGGAGTGTAGCTCAGGATGAAGTAAGATGAAAGAAGAACAGGAGGCAGAGGAAGGGTAAGCAGGTGGGTGAATGCAAGTGAGCAGACGTTATCAAATAAGAATAGCAATAACTAATTCTAGCGTATGAAAACAAAGTGGATTATAATACGGAACCAAAGCAATGTGTAACACAAACTGTGGGTTCTTATTTAGGAAGAGAGTAGAGATAATGATTTAACTTTAGATTTCGTTGAAGTATGCAGGCCAAAAATTTAAGAGGAGCAACTAAAAGAACTGAAAGCTTCCAGATGGTAGGGAATGGAGAAAGGTATAGATGGAAGTATAGGATAAAGACAACCCAACTTATCTGATGGAAGACAGGAAACAAAACACATGGCCAGGTTGGGTTGGTGGTAGGTACTTTTTTTTTTTTGGTTTTTCAGACAGGGTTTCTCTGTGCAGCTTTGCGCCTTTCCTGGAACTCGCTTTGTAAACAAGGCTGGCCTCAAACTCACAGAGATCCGCCTGGCTCTGCCTCCCAAGTGCTGGGATTAAAGATTCCAGAGGACCCAGGTTCAAATCCCAGCACCCACATTGCAGCTCACAACTGTCTATAACTCTAAGATATGACATCTTCAAACAATCATGCATGTAGGCAAAACACCAGTGCACATAAAATAAATTATATATTAAAAAAACACACACAAAAATATTTAAGGGGCTGGAGAGACAGCTCAGCGGTTAAGAGCACTGGCTGCTCTTCCAAAGGACCCAGGTTCAATTCCCAGCACCCACATGGAAGCTCACAACTGTCTATAAGTCCAACTCCAGGAGATCTAATATTCTCACACAGACATGCATACAAACAAAACACCAATGCCCGTAAAATAAAAATAAATAAATCATTTTTTAAAAGTTTTTAAATTATTTTATGTGTCTATGTGTTTTGCCTGTGTGTATGTCTATGCACCACATGCATGCCTGGTGCCCTCAGTGGCCAGAAGAGAACAATGGATTCTCTGCAACTAGGGCTACAGACTTGTGAGCCACCATGTGGGTACTGGGAGTTGAACCCAGGTCTTCTGCAAGTGCAGCCAAGCATTCCTCACTGCTGAGCATCTCTCCATCCCCCTAAAAGGGCTTTTTAAAAGCCTTCTTTCAATAGATGCATCAAAGCACCAAGACATAGCAGAGGCTGTATCTATTTTGGCTCACACAAGGAATTCTGATTAAAGTAGGTCTCAGTGTTAGGCCTAACACCCCTTCAGACCTGTGTCACTTTTAAGATCACATGATACTCCTCTTCCCAGGAGCAGGTCAATGTGGACTTTTCAGACTTACCAATTCTAGTTTAAGATCTTAAGCTGCTTTACAGAGCCAAGAACGTAATGCTTGTCAATTATTTGTATTTCTGGTAATATCCAAGGAGTTTTAAAGCTGTAGGTATTATGAACTATTGCGAGGGGGGACCCCTGAGGGTATCCCGGGAAACATGCTTGGCAGATGCCCCGGTGGGCTGGGCAGATGCATGCATGGCGGCGGCAGCCAGTAATTTACAACTCAGATGCTGTATCCACATGGACCGTTTATTATAATAAAGAGATGAAGAGAAAGATAGGAAAGAGAGAGACAGAAAGAGAAAGAGGAAGGAGAGGGAGGCAGGGAGGGAGAGGGGGGAGGTGCGCAACTTGTAGGAAGAAAAGTAGAAGAGAAAGAGAGGAAGGGGAGGAGATTTTCCTTAGAATGAGGCTTTTACATCAAGATGGAGGGCGGAGCCAAGGGGTGGGATTTCAAGGGGCAAATCAGAATATTAACAGTAGGTGTGTGGTATCTGTTTGTAAAAGTTCTGAAAATAATTTCATAAATTGAAAATATGTAAAAAAAATTTTTTTAATTATATTCTTGGGGCTGGAGAGATGGCTCAGCAGTTAAGAACACTGTCTGCCATTTCAGATGATCTTGGTTCAATTCCCAACATCCACATGGTGGCTAACAACCGTGTGTGCTCCAGTTCTGAGGGATCTGACATCTTCTTTTGGCCTACATGAGCACCAGGCACATATGTGGTACAACACCCATACACACACAATAAAATAAGTAAATCTTCAAAAAAAAAAATCAATTTTTACATCTGTAAATTCAGTCTCATCCGTTTATAAAAACAGCAAATGAAGTGGGCATGGGACACACCCCTGTAATCTTGGCACTTGGAAGGCTAAGGTAAAAGGATTGCCATACGTCCAGGAAAACCTGGAACTCAAAAAACAGAAAAACAAGCCAGTGAAAAATTAACAACAAAAACATGGCAAATGAGTCTGTGATCAGGTTATAAATCTCAACAGTTCAGTTCTTTCTGCTCACTGATATTAATAAAACAGATCCTAAAATTTGTCTGGAATCAAAAAGTACCCAAAATAGTCAGATAGTTTTTGTTTTTATTGTTGTCTGAAACACTCAAAACTGCTCTTTGTGATACAAAGACATAGGGAAATGTTGTTGTTTGTGCAATATAGCAGAGGAAAATGTGACTGCCCATGAGGGCGGGTGCACCAGACATCCTGCCATTAAGAATCCCAGCTATAAACAGTAATCCCTGGAACCTCGGGCTTCACTTTGCTGCTCCCATCTTGATCCCTTATTGTAACCCTGGAAAGTTTCACTTAGCCAATAGTCCTGAAAAAGAATTCAGTAAGGGAAAGGATTTGCCCTTGCCAAACAGCTAGGTGTGGTGCCCACACCTTTAGTCCCAGCACCCAGAAGGCAGAGGCAGGTGGATCTCTGAGGCCAGCCTGGTCTACAGAGTGAGTTCAAGGACAGCCAGAGCTACATAATAGAGACTTTGTCTCAAAAACAAACAAAATAACAAAAAAACTATAGTAATCAAGACAGTATCAGCACAAGGATAGACAAATTGATCCACGGAACAGAACAAGCCAGTAAGAAATATGCCTTCTCCAGGATCCAGGTGGCTCTACAAACCAGAGAGTCAAGACTTGAGACTGCTGACAGGATGTTGAGAGAGCTGGTTATTCATATGAAAAGAGAAAAATCTATTAATTCTCAAAATTTGGAAGTAGTGGCATACCCCTATAATACCAGTCCTTGGGAGGTGGAGACAGGAGCCGACCTTGGCTATGTAGCAAGTTTGAGTATAGCCAGAGCTATATCAAATTCTGAGAAAACAACAAGAAATTAATTCTCCATATATTAAGTTTCTAAATATGAAAGCCAAGTTTTAAAAAAGACTTATTTGCCGGGCGGTGGTGGCGCACGCCTTTAATCCCAGCTCTCGGGAGGCAGAGCCAGGCGGATCTCTGTGTGTTAGAGGCCAGCCTGGGCTACCAAGTGAGCTCCAGGAAAGGTGCAAAGCTACTCAGAGAAACCCTGTCTCAAAAAACCAAAAAAAAAAAAAAAAAAAAAAGATTTATTTATTATGTATACAGTGTTCTGCTTGCATGTATGCCTGCACACCAGAGAGGGCACCAGATCTCATTACAGAGAGCAACCCACATGGTTGCTGGGAATTGAACTCAGGACCTCTGGAAGAGCAGCCAGTGATCTTAACCTCTGAGCCATCTCTCCAGCCCCGAAAGCCAAAAATTTCAGGGAAAGAAAATATTTACCACACAAAATGCATATGCCATGAAAGAAAATATGACTAGTCAGTCATATTAAAATTGAGTTGACCGGGGTTGGGGGTTTAGCTCAGTGGTAGAGCACTTGCCTAGCAAGCGCAAGGCCCTGGGTTCGGTCCTCAGCCCTGAAAAAAAAAAAATTGAGTTAACCACATGAAATCAGAGAATAAAGAAATAAACCCAAATAGAGGATACTTCTATATTACAAGTGACAGCAAAGCAAAAACAAGAAAGAACCAATCCAAAGAGATGGCTCAGTGGATAACAGTGCTTGGTAGCAAGCCTGACAACCTGAGTTCAATCCCAGGAACCCTAGCTGTCCTCTAAACTCCACACAAAAACTAAAAAACAAAAATACATGTGCATATACATGCTATAAATAAAGGAGAGAGAGATGTTAAAGGAAGGGTGAGCCACTAACAGTAACATGAGTGAGAGATGCAAGATTGATCCAGTGTAAAATAGAAACAAAGCCAGGCAGTGGTGGCACACACCTTTGATCCCAGCACTAGAGAGGTGGAGACAGGAAGTGATGGCTGGGCAGAGAGAGGAATATAAAGGTGGGAGGAGACAGGAGCTTACCCCTTTTCAGGCTGAGAATTCAGGGGAGGTAAGAAGTGGCTGTGGCTTGTTCCTTTGTCTCTCTCATCTTTCGGCATTTACCCCTGTATCAACTCCGGGTTTTTATTATTAAGACCAATTAGAATTTGTGCTACAGAAGGACATGAGCAAGTATTTCACAATTGAAAAATAATGCCTAAATATACAATGTTAACATATATGTAAATACATTTATCAAATGTATTAATAACAAATAGAATAACAAATAATGATATGCCATTTACACCCACCACAGGCCCAGTCCTATTAAACTTTTAGACAAAAACACAAAGGAAGGAAAGCATGCTATCTGGAGAGTACAAACTGGTACAAGCACACCAGACATATATTGGGTACTATTTAATTCTGAGCTAAAGATACACATATACACACCTCTATGACCTAGCTATTCATGACTAAGGTTGTGCCCTAGAAAAACTCATTAGAGTGTAAGGAGGCCAGGTGTGGTGGCGGCATGTTTTAATCCTAGCATTTGGGAGGGGTAGCCAGAAGGATCAGGGGTTCAAGACCATCTCCAGCTATACAAAATGAGTTTAAGACCTACCCAGGCTACATAACAACTGTTTAAAAAAAAAAAAAAGCTATAAGGAAACATGAAAACATTCTTAAAGCAAGTGAAAACAATTTTAATACGTATTTATTAAGAAGGGAACAACAAGCTGGGCGGTGGTGGCGCACACCTTTAATCCCAGCACTCGGGAGGCAGAGGCAGGCGGATCTCTGTGAGTTCGAGGCCAGCCTGGTCTACAGAGCAAGATCCAGGAAAGGCTCAAAGCTACACAGAGAAACCCTGTCTCGAAAAACAAAAAAACAAAACAAAACAAAAAAAAAAAAAAGAGAGAGAGAGAACAACAGATGGTAATGTAAAGTCATCCAATAGTATGGAAATGGAAGTGAACTACTGTGATAGCAAGTAAAACCAATTTACACACTGCAAATCTGTTTTGTTATACACACACACACATTTAGACATTAGGATACAGTCTATGCAAAGTATAAAAAATTAACAAGTACAATAAATACAGTTCTGGACAAATGTAAGCAGCAAAAATAATATATATACACATATATGCATACACAGATGACATATATGTACATGATATATATTACACACTTACGTATATATATCAGGATAAACACCACAGTCAGGGCAATGGTTATTGTTGAGGAGGAATGGAGAAAATGAGAATGGAAAGGACATACACAATTATGTCTATGTTTTAATTATCATTTGCCTATTAAGTATATTATCTTTTGAATTCCTGAAATGGTTCCTAGTTTGAAAACATTTAGTCACCGAAGAGGTCCTATTCAGTCACAGCACTATCTGATTTCCTGAAATGTACAAGTAAAACAAAAACCGAAACAGCGCCGACCATCTGACTTACCCATTCACCAACCACAAGACTAAAATCTTGAGAGTTCATTACTAAGAGGAAAGGGGAGGAAAGAGGAAGGGCTTCAGGCTGCAGCTGGGATCCTAAGATAAGCATCCAGCAAGTCTCCACGTAAGAGAAATAGGAGAGTGACTCCTACTGCTAGATAAAATACCCCTTAGACAGAAAGATACTTTATAATGATGACATCACAGGAAAGTTGAGTTTCTGCTACACAACCTAAGTTGCATAGGAACTGATACAGGTCGCCCCAGGCCCAGAACTCTCCCTCCAAGGACTGGTGCCCTTTCTCTATTAGTTGGTGCTGGTTCTCAGGCATCAAATATGGATTTCCTGTTTCCCCCTTTGGAGCCCTGGAGACTTAGAACTGGTATGAGGCTTTGGTGGGAAAAAAGTACAAAGTCGGGAAAACACAAAAAGGAGTCAGCCATGACTTTTCAAATCTTAAGAGCTGTAAAACTTCTCAGATTTCCCTGTGTCTACATCTTACATAAAGCAGTGGTTCGGAGATGAGTCCTGTGGAACTGTGAGTCAATGAAGAAGACGACAGTTAAACTAAGACTCAAGAGATAGCTGTGGTGGTTCATATCTATAAACCCAACAGGAGGAAGCTGAGTCAGGAGGATTGCTAGTTTGAGGCCAGCATGGGTTACAAAGTTATAGGCCAGTATAAGCAAGACTTAATTGTCTCTAAAAGAAAGTAATGGGGGTTAGCTCAATAAACAGAATGCTTGCCAGCATGCATGAAGCCTTCAGTTCAATCCCCAGTGCCACATAACCCAAGAGTTATTCATGCCTGCTATCCCAGCAGCAGGGAGGCAGAGGCAGGAGAATCGGAAGTTGAAAGTCAACTGTAGCTATATAATGAGGTGAAGGCTAGACTGGAATAGATGAGGCCCTAGCTCCAAAGAAACACAACCCCCCAAAAACCTTCAAACTTAATCTTGGGTTTGGAGATAGGTATAGGGCAAGTGCTTTTGAATACTGGTATCTTATTCTAAATTTTCTTCTTAATGTGAGTTTTGATTCTATGTACATCTGTGCAGCATATGCATGCAGCACTCACAGAGGCCAGAAGAGGGCACTGGAACACCACGGAGTTGGAGTTACACAGTTGTAAGACTACATGAGGATGCTATAGGAACAGAAGCTGGGTCCTCTAAAAGAGCAGAAAATGCTCCTGATCATTAAGACACCTCTCCAGCCCTATTCTAAATTCTTTTTTGTTTTGTTTTGTTGATTTTTCGAGACAGGCTTTCTCGGTGTAGTCCTGGCTGTCCTAGAACTCGCTCTGTAGACCAGGCTGGCCTCCAACTCAGAGATCCTGCTGACTCTGCCCCTCACCCCCCAAGTGCTGGTATTAAAGGTGTGGGCCACCATAACCTGGCTAAGGTTTTTTTGTTTGTTTTGTGGTTTTATATATTGTGGATATTAATCTCTTGTTGGATCAATAGCTGGCAGATTTTCTACCATTCTATAAACTATCTTTTTTTTTTTTTTCCCACATAGGGTTTCTCTGCATTGTCCTGGCTGTCCTGAAACTCGCTCTGTAGAGCAGGCTGGCCTGGTAATCACTTTCCTTACTATGCAGAAGCATTTTAATTTAATACAACCCCATTTTGAACCAAAAGTTTTAAGGGCAAAGATGAGCTCTACAAATCCACTCTTTGAATGAAGGTGCCGCCACCTTGTAACTTCAATCTGGAAATGGGCAGAGAGTGAAGGAAAGAAACTATTTGTGATCCTCAAATGGGCATTATTAGGTCCACTGAAATCTCATAACCCAGAAAGCCGATATTCTGCTCTATATGGACCCGGTACTCTGACTGCAGGCCTGTTGCAGGATCCTTTCACACTGCAATGGGATTTGAACTGATTTACAATGTCGAGGCTCCAATCTCATTGTTCATGCTGCTGTTATCCATTCACTAACCCAAGTTTCTCTGTTCTGTTCTGCTGTCCTGCATTCTGAATTCAGAGCTTGGTGTTAGCAAGGAAAGCACCAGAGCTGTCATGTAGCAGCCTTTGGCTATGTTCTACCAAGGGATGTATCATCCACAACCTACTCACATCCCTCCCCCCAACAGCTACCAAAAATTCCTCTGGTGAGAAATGCTATTATAAGAAGGGGTGGCTGCTTTGTGACTCACACTGTTTCATTAAAAAGATTTTTTTCCCTAAACAAATTTCAGTAAAGAAATCCAAAGGTTTTCCAAAGCCACAGCAAAATAGAACAGCTCATAATAGTATTTTTCATAGGTCTGCCACTTCACTGGAGAGTCCTATACCCAAACACAGGAGATGTTTATATTCACTTAGCTTTTTGTGCTGCATTTGGCCTTCAGATTGAGAGAACAGGTAGGAAACTGATTAAACTCAGCTAATATAACTGGGCCTGTCAGATATTAAGATGGAAGGCAGCTAGCTTGCAAGCTAGCCCTCACCACAGGTCTTAAGACTTACCTACAGCTCTCCAAGAGCATCTGCTTACAATGGTATAGAAGTTTCAGCCTTATTTGACCAGGTTTGAGTCAATCCAATAATCGATGGTTTACATGGGAATTTGGGGATGGTTGTTACAGTAGTGACTGGTGTTTTAGAAAACCTTCTAGCTAGTATAAGTGGTATTATATCTTTGAGGGTGTAAATAAACAGAATAAACAGTATTTCACAAAACTAATTTGTTAGTGTGGAATCCCAAGGGTTCCTTTAAGTTCCTGTAGAATTTCCCGGCCTCAGAGGAGTATCAGGATAAACGAATCCTAACTAGCTCTTCCCTAAAGGAAAAAAGTTACTGGAGATGGAAACAAACAAAAATGTCTCCAAAGAGCTCAGAACTGTAGGCAAAATGACCACACAGGCTTGGGGTCGTGGGACTTTCTAGCTCTGTCCCAAATCATCTGAGTAGCTCTGCTTCTCCCACATGCTAAGAAGTCACCTTTGACCTTAGAAGATATACAGTAACACACAATATGGAAGTGAGTCATTTTAGAACAGCTGTTTGTGAAGTATGTTTTAATCATATTTTATAGAGGGAAGGGTACTACAAACAAGAAGTTTGGGGCCATATTATGAGTCTAACTCAACAAGATCAAGATGAGAAAGCGCACATGCACACACACTCACAGCAACATTTCACCAAGCCGCCTTTCAGAAATTAAGGCATATCTAACAGCCAGTTGTCATAGTTTCTCAATAAAACAAAAAGAAAAAAAATCATCTCAACATGAACCTTTTAAATTCTTCATTTTGAGCAAAAAGTAATGAAGGTTTATTAGTTATTCTTGGGAATAACAGTCACGGTGTTGGCTATCATACAAGGCTTTAGTAAATTACTGAAAACGACATTAAAAATGAGGATAAAAGAACAGTCAAGCAGTGGTGGCGCACGCCTTTAATCCTCTGCTCAGCAGGTAGAGGGAGGCAGATCTCGGCAAGTTCAAGGCCAGCCTGGTCTACAGAGCTAGTTACAGGACAGCTAGGGCTGTTACACACAGAAACCCTGTCTCGAAAAATCAAACAAACAAAAAAAAAAAAACAAAAACAAGCCGGGCGGCGGTGGTGGTGCACGCCTTTAATCCCAGCACTTGGGAGGCAGAGCCAGGCGGATATCTGTGAGTTCGAGGCCAGCCTGGGCTACCAAGTGAGTTCCAGGAAAGGCGCAAAGCTACACAGAGAAACCCTGTCTCGAAAAACCAAAAAAAAAAAAAAAAAAAAA
>CABHPH010130510.1:1487-11909 GCA_902168325.1 Peromyscus nudipes
TTTTCATCAACAAAACCAGTAAAATTGGTTTCTCATTGCTGAGTACCCCAAGTTCTTTCTGTTTTTCAGAGGAGATGGTTTTGGGGGTCCCTCCTCATCATGAAACCTGGACTTTGTTCAGTTGAGGAAGGACAGTGAATTCCATGCACTGCTTATGATGCTGCATATAGCAATCACTCTAATGTTCTGCTCCAGCAGAAAGATGTTTTGGTGATAGCTGGGGGAGGAGTCTCAAATAGTCCTGCAGGGTTTGGGTTGCGGCTATCATCTTCACTTTGCTTGAGTGTGTGTGACCACTAACCATGATTCCTACCATGGGATGGTCGACTAATCATCAGCTGCAGCTCTGCCCAGCAGCCTTGAGCCCGATGCTGACTAGACATCTTTGACAAGGCTTCTGTGGTTGGGTTTTTTGTTTTTTTTTGTTTTTTTTTTTGTTTGTTTGTTTTTTCTTTTTCGAGACAAGGTTTTTCTGTGTAGCTTTGCACCTTTCCTGGAACTTACTCTGTAGCCCAGGCTGGCCTCGAACTCACAGAGCTCCACCTGCCTCTGCCTCCCGAGTGCTGGGATTAAAGGCATCTGTGTTTAGAATAAAGCCCTCAAAGCCACACCTACTCATCACTCTCTTGCATTCCTCATGGTCTTTAGTTTTAGGAAATCTTGAGGGGATAGTTATTTCAAAGGAACAAACAAGCAGAGTTTTTTGTTTTTTTAAAAGTCTCGTTTCTGTTTGGAGCACTTAGAAGTCAGTTACTGCGCATAACTCATTTTAGATACATAGTTTTATGCCAACCTGTAGTGTAATTAGATTTAAAATTATAAGGTATCCTCTTCATTTTGGCGAGCGAATTGTTTACTTTCATTATCCATCTTCTCCATTAGAAATTGTCAAAAGGGCCGGGCGGTGATGGCACATGCCTTTAATCCCAACACTCGAGAGGCAGAAGCAGGTGGATCTCTGTGAGTTCCAGGGCTGCCAGGACTGTTTCACAGAGAAATCCTGTCTTGAAAAACAAACAAAAAAACAAAAAAAAAAAAAACAAAAAAAAGAAAGAAAGAAAAAAATTGTCAAAAGGCTCTTCTTTGTTCTTTGTATTTTCAGTAATTAGAGTGAAATTCAGAAAGTTTGTTGAATGACTAAATGGATCCTCTTAATTACCTTGTGCTTATTTAACCAGGGACATTGTGTTTTAGAAGCCTAAATGAAGTAACAATAGCAACTTAAGGTTTAGGAATTATTCTACCCCTGCCCCCAGCAGGAATTATTCTGCTGGAGATAGGACCCAGGGCACCATTCATGCTAGGTGCTTTACTACTGAGCTACACCCCCATTCCCATTTGCTGTTGAATTGTGGAGTGCCCATGAAAAACCCTTGGTGTTTCACTGCTGTGATCTATAAATCTCGATTGATAGTTTTGACAGCCTTTCTCTCCTTCCTGTAGTCTCATAACATGGAATTCGACGCTTTTGGAGTAACAGTCTTTGAAGAGGCTTTGACTGCACTGTCCAGAATTTCCAAATTGTAGCCCTTTGAACCCCAGAGCCTTGAGCCCCTCCCCTCCCCCAGCTGTTAGACACCCTTGTTCTAGAGGCCTGACAACATTAAAAACACCAGCTATTTATAGCTTTCTTTTCAGTGTCAGTAAATTATAGACTGCCCTTGCCAGTGGGATGGGGCTAGCATTCATCTGCTGTTGCTCTGATTGCCTGGCAGCATCAGCCAGGTTCTGGGAGGTGGGCCCTACCTGAGCGCTTCTGAGGCCTCGCCTGGTGCTATACAGGATACTTAGGCTTGCTGGAATGACATGGAGTTTCTAGTTAGAGTCCATAGTTTTTGTGATGGAGTGGTAGCAATTGAAGAGAGAGAGAGACAAGACAGACAGACAGACAGACACCAAGGTATATGTGCTCTTGAGATAGAGGCCCAGGCTAATTTCACTGCCAACTTCCAACTTAAATTGGGGCTTGTGTGTAGATCAGTTGGTAGAGTGCATGGTAACATGCACAGAGCGCTGGAGAGCCAGTGAGATAGCTCAGAGGGTAAGGCTCCTGCTGACAAGCCTGACAACCTGAGTTTGATTCTTGGGACCCAAATAATGGAAGGAGAAAATCAACTCATTTAGGTTGTCCTCTGACCTCTACATGTATACCAGGGAACACACATATTTGTCCCTTGCTCCCACAATAAATAAATATAAAGACTTTCTAATAAAGAGGTTGAATTCATCCTTGTTACGTAAAGAGTTTGAAGCCAGCCTGGGCTACATGAGACTTTGTCTCAGACAAAAAGGTGGGAGATGACTGAAATCACTAGTGGGGGGGAGGATTTCCTATACAGTGTCCATTTTGGGGAGGATCCTCCAAATTCAGCAAGGTAACTAAAGACTGTTCATTCTAAATGTGGGTCAAATAATATGCAGAGTGATGAATATTAAGAGTATGTGAAGGTCCCTCAGGCCTAGAGTCTTCTATCAGCCAACTCCTGGCCTACCTGACACTGAGAGGGGTGGCCCCTCCACCAGGCACTGTTTAGGAAGGGTTTGTTGCTAGAAGGCTGCTGAAGTCATAATGCTCATTGATACCATACTGGGTTAGACTTTTGGGAGCAGGGTTTGTTCTGGTAGCTTTTGACCTGTGCAGTTCTTAGCATGGCTCAAGGAGGGGTAGGGCAGCAAAAGAGATCTGTGCTATTAGCTGGAGTTTCCACTGAAATGCTAACTGCTGGATTTTTGACCTTCTAGCCTAAGAGGGTATTTATAACTAGCTGTTTGTGTGCTCACGGAAGCCCAGGCCCTGCGTTTCTGGAGTGGTTTAAGAGCTGTGCCCTTGGTGTGGTCTGAAAGGGCAGGCCTGGTGAGTGTGGGGGCTTATGCCATGCTCCCCATGCACTTGTCCTCCTGCCTTCCATCCTGCCAGGCCAACAGCCCTTTCAGGGTTAATTTCTCGGCTTTGGAAGCAGCTGGCCAGTTTACACTCCTCCCTGGGCTGTACAAAAATACTTCCTTTGAAGTGTTAGGAGAAGCGGTGAAGGGTAAAACCTGGTGAAGAATAAAATCTGGAGTGGGGTTCAAATGCACTTTTCTCCCAGGGAGTTTGCTGAGCAACAGATTGTTCAGCCTTCATCTGAATCTCTCAGGCAGAGTGTTTCCCCTCATATAGTTTGCAGCTTTGAGCTTCAGTTTCAACCCCCCCCCCATCCCCCATGTGTTCTTTTTCCACAAAGGAATTATTTCTCACCAAGAGAGATAGTTAGGATGAAGCCATCAAGCCTACTTGGGAGCTGGAATCCCTTCTCTCTGGAGGCTGCCCCACCAGAAGTGATAGCTTGGAGTATAATGTGAAGTTCTAGTGCAGCCAGCCCTGCTCTTGCTTCCTCCTGGGGAAGGAAAGCTATCATGGATCTTACCTCTTTTCAGGTCCAAGGCTAGCTTGCAGTCCAAATGAGCACTGATCTCAGAGTTAGGAGTTCTCACTTCTACCTTGGGACTCTCTTTGGAGTCTCTCCTAGAACCAGTTGCAAAGGGTATTGCAAGGATCCATGGAAATCCTGGGGTAGGGGGCCTTGAAGTGCAGGGCATTTTCTCTAATGTAGACCTGCTGAGGAGCAGAAATTGGCATTTAGGATAAAGGGGCCAAAGAGACTGCCAGGGCAGAAATGACACGGAACAAGGCTTGAATGTCTTCTTAATCCCTGAGTATTTGCAGCCGAGGAGAGGGGTTGGGCAAGAGCGGGAGGAAAGGCAGCTGTTATATTCTGGAGAAGAATGCCAACCTGCTGCTATCCACAAATGGGGCCTCACAAATTCCTTCTGAACCGGGTTTGCTATCCTTTCTTCCCTAGGAGATGCCCTCATTGGATTTCTTACATCTTACATGACTTCCTATGTGTCTCTCAGACAAGGGATTAGGCCCACAGATTTAAAAATAATTCCATGTGGCTAGCATTTATTGCTTTCTTTTTGCCAGGCATTGTGTTAAATGACCTCATTTATTCCATTCCATAACAGCCCAGTGCTGTTAACTATTCTTGTCCTCATTTTATAAACAAGGAAGGAAACTGAGGCCAGAAGAAATGATTTGCCCCAAGTTTTAGTTTCTATTGTACAAGGGTGGTAAAAGAGACCCCCATCACACCGACTTTAGAACTTCTTTGGGGTTTTTGGAGACAGGGTCTCATTATTTAGCTCAGGCTGGACTTGAACTAACCAGCCTCCTGAGTGCTAGGATTTTAGGAGTGTGCCACCACATCTAGCCCTTTATTTGTAATAAAAAAGAAGTTATAAAGTGATGGAGGTGAGATTTCATTGTGTACTCCAGACTTAGTCAGAAATTGTTTTTACACAACTGGGAACTAGTGTTCTGTTGGAATGCCTTTTCTCTGTAGCTGAGGCGTTCTTAATTGAAGATCTGGGTGTTGGGGGTAGTCTTTGCCTTCGCTATAGGGTTTGGTCTTTCCTCAGCCTGGAACCAGAGTTTGCCCTTCCTCTAAGGGGTTTTAGAGCCTTCTTTGACCCTCCTTTGCTCCTAGGGGTGGGGAGAGACAGGGGGGCCTGGGAAAATTAGAGGGATTTGCCCCTACTCACACATGGGGCCTGACCCTGGGCCAGGCTGGCAGGCTCTCAGTGTCCTGGCCACATGCCTCCTTCCCACCTGGATCTCACACAGGCAAAAGATGAAAGGACAGAGGTGACAAGTCAGGAGCAGGAGGGCTCTCATTTGCAACTGTTTCTTTTCATCCTCACCCCTTTGTTTCTTTAAACACACACACACACACACACACACACACACACACACACAGGGGCCCAACCCCCCCCCCAAACTTGGACGCCCAAGCACATGGCTCCCTCTAATTCACTGAGGGGCAGCTACTTCTCTTTTGAGCAGGAAGACTGATACTCCAAGTGATCTGTTTTCCTTTGGGTCCTGGATCCCCTCTTCCTGTCTGCTGCTCAGCTGCCTGATGCTCCTTCACAAATCTCTCAGAGCCTTTTACTGATTATAAGATGGGGTCTAAATCCTACCTTACCTTCATATTCTAAATCTCTTGGCTGCTTGCTTCTGTCAGTCATCTTTGCATGTGTTTAGTGTCCTGCAGAACCTCTTAGCCCAGTCACATGCTTCTTCCAAACATGCTTTGACCACATTCTGCCCTTCTTTGAAGGCTGTCACCTCCAGGACCTCTTGGACCATTGCAGTAGATTTGTCGCTGACATCTCTGAACTTGAAACAACCTTGTCTGGTTATTCATTTGAAATTTAATCATGTATTATTTTGTGTTGTTTAATTTATAGGTATGTAGGTTAGTTTGTCTCTCAACTAAAACTATGCTCACTGAGGTCCATAATATGCAATCTTTTGTTTGTTTGTTTGTTTGTTTGTTTGTTTGTTTGTTTGAGAAAGGGTCTCATTGTAGTCTAAGCTGGCCTGGAACTAATGGCAATCCTCTTGCTTCAGCTTCCTGGTTGCTGGGTTACAGGTGTGAGCCACCATATCTGACCCATTATTTGACCTCCCCTTACACCATTATAATTATGTTTTTCTCTTAAAATATTTTAACCACCATTAGCTTTGTGAGGACATATTTTGTTTTCTTGACCCCTTCTTTAGTTTGTGTGGCGTGCCCTGCCTTTTGGCCTGTGTGCATGAGATTCTGGCCTTGAACATACCTCGTAATACTGTCCCATGTCCCTTCCCCAGTCAGCTCTTCTGTGTCTGATCCTTATGTGACATGCTCTGTTGCACCCAAGGGAAGACTCGTGCTTGCATCCCTCTTCTTTTGGCACATCTTTCTCCTTTGTGCTCCAGTGTCAGGTGTATATCAGAAGTGCCAACATTAACAGCTCTTGATTCAAAAATACAGAAACAGGCTTGGAGAGGTTAGGCACTTACTCAAGACCTCACAGCTAATCATTGAGAGCAAAGTCGATATTGTGGTCCAGCTCAAAAATGTGCCATGCCCCATTCTAGTTCCCTATGTTGGTGCTGGGAATTCAGTGGCTTGTCACATACCTGCAACTCATAGAGCAAAGAAGTTGTCCAAGGGAAGCAGCAATTTAAATGGCTTTCTCCAGGGGCCATTTCTAATCTGGTTCCCACAGAACTGGTTGTGGGAATCTCCTCTCTGTTGTATATTTCTGTTGCATGGATGCACTCTCCCCAAAGTGAAGAACTGTGAAAATGTGACACTGATGCCCCCATTCCATATAGGAACTGTATAGAAAAACTGGACTCTGTGGTCTACATGTTCTTTATTTTCTGTTACAGTATCTGCCTGGGGACACAGTAGGAAAGTCAGATGAATCTACCTTCTAGTCTCAAACTACTAAAGATCTGTGAGAAAACTGAGTGTGGTGATTTGCCCCTGTGTTCTTAGTGCTGCTGGGAGTCGCCCAGGCTTTGTAGGAAGACCTTGTCTTTAAAAAAGACTACAAAGGAATAAAACTAGCCGAGTTAGAAGTTAGTGTCTTTTCCTCTGGGTGGTAGTGGTGCACATCTTTAATTCCAGCACAAGCAGGAGGACCTCTGTGAGTTCAAGGCCAGCCTGCTGGTCTATAAGAGTGAGTTCCAGGACAGCTAGAGCTGAGCTGTTACATAGAGAAACCCTGTCTTGGAGGGGCAGTCTCTCTCTCTCTCTCTCTCTCTCTCTCTCTCTCTCTCTCTCTCTCACACACACACACACACACACACACACACACACACACACACACACACAGTTAGTGTCTTTTTCAAGCTCTCATTTGTAGGACGTGGTTGCACACATGTATACTAAAGGAAACAGAAGGTGTAAGATGCAATGGGAGTCCATATACTCCACTAGAGTAATTGTCAAGCCCGGCCTACTTTATCTTATCCAAAACCCATTCCTGTATTATTTTGAAGCAAAATCAGCCATATTTTTCCTGTAATTGTTCCATTAAAGAGAAAATCGAGGCTAGTTACATGAGAGGCCAATGTTAATTTAGTGATTACTCTTTCCTAGAGCCATTCCTCTACCTGCCTCCCCTCCCCCAGAAAATGTGTGCCCTTGAGTACTTGGGGGTAGGGGGGAAGCTGAGAGGCTAGTGTCTGGTGGCCAATGGGCATCAACTTTCCAGGCTCCAGCCCTGCACTGGCCCCTGTGATCAGGATCTGGGATCCTGCTTGGGCGCCTCGATGGTATCAGCTTTGCTGCAAGCGGGACCACAAGATCAAAGGCACCGCGCTCTGAGGCGCTTCAAAGCCGCCTGAGCAGCTCGGATTGATGTCGAGAATGAGAGCACCCTGCTGATGTAATCATAGCCTGTGAGACAGGTTCTTCTTTCTTTCTTTTTTTTTTTTTTTTTAATTTTAAACAAAGACTCCCCTTGTTTATTTAGCGAGGTGAAGCGGGTGCTATGCAGGGCACATGTGCAGTGTGGGTGTGGGGGGTGACCACTCCAGCCTGGTTGGTTTGTGGAGGGGCAGCCAGTAGTGTCTAGTTTGCAGGTGGGCTTGCAGATTTTCCATAAAAGACAACCTGTTTGTGTTAGGAACAGTTAATTTCCTTCCACTTTTTTAGGATGTTACGGTTTGTTACTGGGTTATATTGCTAAAATCTTGAAAGCATTCCACAGTGGAAGAGACCTGGTGAAGCAGGTAGGGAGTGGCAGTCTGGGCTGCTTAGCCAGCCTGCCTTGGCTAGCTAGCTCTTGGAAGGAAGCTCACCTTTCCCTCCCCAGAGGCTTGTGGGCAGGAGCCTCAGCATGTGGCTAAGTACCAGGATTAACCCATCCATACACTTGAATATTCATCCAATCTCTATAATAATTATTGACATTTGACATTAGCTGATCTTGGGGTATTCCTAGCTTACATCTGTCCCCCCTGTCTTTAACAGGGGTTTGCAAATATTTGATACCCTGTAATCTACTTTATGGAAAATATCCATATTTTGTTTTCTTGCCTAGTGAATCTTATAAATGTCCACACAGACAAAGCAAGCAGCCTTCCAAGTTGAGCCAGGATGTTGCATGCTAAGTTCCTTTACAAGACACCCCTTCCCCCAATCAAAGTTCAGTGTCTGTGAACTCTGTAGCATTCCTCAGTTTAAATTTAAATCATAGTGACTGAAGTCTCCCTTTACATCTTGCATGGGGCCCAAGCAGACCTGCTATGTGTAAACCACACTGTTCTTTTCTCTTCCCATGTCTGTTTCTCTTAGGATAACCTGTGTCTGTTACTCAGCTAAGAAGCTGATATCTTTCTAGATTATATATCCTCAATGAGGTGTCACCTTCTCTTGCTTATGCATCTTCTGTCTATCCTTGTACATGGAAGCCTTAGAAGGCAAGAATGAGATTCATTTATTCTTTCAAACCGTCCTCCTTTCTCTTCTCTGCCCTCCCTTTTCCAACTACAAATGATTTCCCTTACCTTCTGTACAAGCATGTTCCCCAAATATTTTATTGTGAAAAACTTCCAACAATGGAGCATAGAAAAAATTTTACAGTGAACCCTCATACATGCCTGCCCTTTATCTTCTGCCATTAATGTTTTACTATATTTACTGGCTTATATATTTACCTATCCATATATGACCCCTCCCCGAGGCCTGCCCCCCCCAACAGGATCTCTGGATCTCGCTCTGTAGATCAGGCTGGCCTCAAACCCAGACATCTGCCTGTCTCTGCCTCTTGAGTGCTGGGATTAAAGCTGTGTGCATCACTGCCTCTCTCATACATGATTTTAATATTTACAACACAAGTACATGCACATCCAACTCAGGTATGCTTATATGTTGTAATGATTGCAAGAGGTTTTGAGGACCTCCTTTAAAACAAATGTTAATACCACTTTTATTTGTAGATCTCTCCTATCTTCACACATGTTGGGAACAGATTTGGAGATCTTACTTCTATATTCAGACATTCAAGAGAGCCCAGGAGGTTACAAAGATCAAAGCCTGCCTGGTTTGGCTGTGGGGACCCTGTTGTGTTAGATGACTTGGCCACCCAAATATATGGAATAGAACTGACATATGGTGCATGTGTGAGTGTGTGCGTGTTTCGGTTTTTCAACACAGTTTCTCCATATAGTCCTGGATGTCTTGGAACTAGTTCTGTAGACCAGGCTAGCCTTGAACCCTCAGAGATCCATCCACCTGCATCTGTCTCCCGAGTGCTGGGATTAAAGGTGTGTTCTGTCTCCTGCCCAGAGAGTGTGCATGTTTTGAGACAGCATCCTTCCATGTAGTTTTGTCTGTCCTGGAGCTTGCTGTTGTAGACCAGGCTAGCCTCAAATTTACAGAGATCCTTCTGCCTCCACCTCCTAAGTGCTGGGATTAAAGGCATGTGCCAGTGTACCACCTGTGCCTCCCAAGTTGGGATTAAAGATGTGTACGACCACTCCCAGCTCCTGTCTCTTTATAAATGCAGATTTTGACATTTAAAAAATTATTTTCATAACTACTCATGAGATAATTAGAGGTATTGTGGAATGTAAAAGAAAAAAGAATGCTGACCAAAACAGTTTTCTGTTTTATCACAAAAGCAGAAATTCTTGAGATATTTGAGTTTTACTAAGAACACCAAGAAGTCAGTTAGTTGTCTTTCAGTAATATTTGAATGTAGAGGGAGAAAAAGGAAATCAACTCTTGAATTAGGAGCTTCAGAAGCGACCTCTTTGTGATGCTGTATAAGTGTCTGGAGATCCTAGGGGCTCCTTTTCTTACACCTGCCAGAGTCTCCATCTCAGTGCTGTGAACTTTTAAGTCAATTCTAATTTGAACATTTAGGAATTTCTAGATGTTGTAAGTCAAAAGGATCAGAACTCATGGCAAATGAAAACAGTGCTTTTCATGATTTTTATACTTTAAGAACAGTCTGTTTGTCTGAGACTGTTAGGATTTCTAGGTGGGTGAGTATTTTAAAAAGATCAGTTCAGTTGAAGCACAGAATGGCTTAAAATAATAGTTTAAAATTAAGGGTCTGGGACCAGGCTTGGTGGTACACACTTGTAATCCCAGCACTTGGGAGGCAAAGGGATCAGGAGTTCAAGGCCAGCCTCTTCTCCATAGAGTTTGAGGCCAGCCTTGGATATATGAGACTCTGGAAAAAAAAAACTAAATTTAAGGGACTGGTAGTGTAGTTCAGCAATAGAGCACAGACTCTGTGCTTAAGGCCCTCAGTTCAATTCCCAGCACCAAAAAAAAAAAAAAAAAAAGTAAGGCTTAGATGAGTTTTCAAGCCCATCTTTAAGATACAAAACCACCAGTTGTGCTTTTTAGAGCCTTGTATTAACCTCAACTCTGAAACATCACTTAATATACATTTCCTGTTTTTTCTGATAACAGGTCAGAATCTTAAAGATAGTTATAAAGCTACCAGGGACCTTCTAGAATTTCACCAGTTTCCCCCTCTGAGTTTTCAAAAGTTCAGTTTGTTCTCAGCAATTAAAAAAAAAAA
>CABHPH010130511.1:1353-23902 GCA_902168325.1 Peromyscus nudipes
CTCCTCCTCCTCTCTCTCCTCCTCCTCTCTCTCCTCCTCCTCTCTCTCTCCTCCTCTCTCCTCCTCCTCTCTCTCTCCTCCTCCTCTCTCTCTCCTCCTCCTCTCTCTCTCCTCCTCCTCTCTCTCTCCTCCTTTCTCTCCTCCTCCTCTCTCTCTCCTCCTCTCTCTCTCCCACTCCTCTCTCTCTCTCCTCTCTTCCCATATCTACAATAAAAACACTCACCTTAATCATACCATGGAGTGGTCATGTTATCAGTTTACACAGGTTGTTGGGGCGCGGGTAGGGATTGTTGTTTATTTGTTTTGTTTTTGAGACAAAGTTTCCCTATGTAGCCCCAGGCTGGCTGTGGAGCCTCCCGCCTCAGGACCACTTTCCACAGCTTTCCCTAGTCTGTAGCCCCAGGTATGCATTCACTCACCATGGTACTCTCCTAGCAGTGCGTGACACATTCAGGACTTGCTGCACCAAATAGTGCAGTTTAGTGACCCTTGGGCATATCAAGTATTTCCAGCTCGAGGAATTGAAGAAATGATTGATGTAGGAAGAATTCTCCAACCTTCCCCTGAAGCAGATTGGAAAGACTGCATTTGCATGTACCTTTGGGAGAGTAGCATCCTCAGCCATGAAGACAGGAATTCTTGGACGCTTTGAAGGAACCGTGGTCTCATGTTTTCCCGTGGCCTTTTGCTTGTCCTCAAACCCAGTTTTAAACACATTTAACCCTTTCTTCAAATTTCCAATTCTTTATGAAAGCCTCAGTGTTATGTAAAATTTTTAAAAGTTTGTATTCTTTGGTCTTTTGGTATAGGGATCCCAGGTAGGAGCTTAATAGAGTTCCCTAAACTCTTGAGAGGAAAAAAATCATGAACCTGTAATTAGCGGAACCAGAGAGAAAGCCTGTTTCCCTTTAGGACGACATCCAATTCACTGCGAGCAATCCTGGGTTAGTTTACATTGCTCCTCAGAAAGCTGCACTAATTATGATGTCCTAAAGCTTGAGGACCTCAGTTGGATCCCCGAATGGATGAGAGAGAGAGAGAGAGAGAGAGAGAGAGAGAGAGAGAGAGAGAGAGACTGAGATTCTAGCAAGGGAGGCGGATAGCCTAACTGCAGATCTTTACCTCTCCTCTCCTCTCAGTCCAATCCACTCACCCCCTAACTCTGTAGCAGACCCCATTGCAGCCCCCACTTTCTCACTGCCCCCATCTCCAGCAGATCAAGCAGATCATCTCTAACCTTCCTCTGCAAACATCCTGTTACCCCAGCCCCCAACTCCAAGCAGACATTCCTTGGGAACCTGCCAGTCAAGTCTGCCAGAGAGGCAAGTAGGCCAGGGGAGCAGGTAGGCAAGCTTCAGACCTTTGCTCTCCCTCCTCCCCTCCAAATCCAGCCCCGAGTCTCATGGTCAGGTCTGTAGCAGACGACCTGTGTGGCCGCTCTCTGTTTGCTCACTCTTAGTCCCGTTCCCAGGAACCACCCACTCCCGTTCCCTTAGCCACCCACTAAGCCCATCTCCATTCCTAGATGTTGGCTCCTAATAACATACATTTGACCCAGAACCCCTAGTGGCCACACCTAGAAGAATCCCAAAAGAATTCCCCAATAGGCAATACACAGCCACCATATCCCCCTAGGAACCAGAGGGCAACAGAAACCAAGGAACAAAACACCCAACCACCAAAGACAAGACCAGCACCTAGAATTACAATCATCCCAAACTCAGATGCCTAGATGACAGTGTAAAAACCCAATCAATAACAGCCAGAACAGTATGTCTCCACTAGAGCCCAGCAACCCTACCACAGCGGGCCCCAAGAATTGCAACATAGCTGAAGCACAAGAAAAAGACCTTAAGCTGGGCGGTGGTGGCACACGCCTTTAATCCCAGCACGCACAGGCGGATCTCTGTGAGTTCAAGGTCAGCCTGTGATACAGAGCAATGTCCAGAAAAGGTGCAAAGCTACACAGAGAAACCTTGTCTCAAAAAAACAAAAAACAAAAAAGAAAAGAAAGAAAGAAAGAAAGAAAGAAAGAAAGAAAGAAAGAAAGAAAGAGAGAAAGAAAGAAAAAGACCTTAAAATAGACTTTATGAATATGATGGAGGTCCCTAAAGAGGAAATGAATACATCCCTTAAAGAAACCTATGAAAACACAAGCAGTGAAAGAGAAATGAACAGAAAATTCAAAACCTGAGAGTGGAAACAGAATCTATAAAGAAAACCCAAACTGAGGGCAGTCTGGAAGGGAAAAATTTAGTAACTTGAACAGGAATGTCAGAGGCAAGACTCACCAAAAGAATATAAGAGATGGAAAAGAGAATCTCAGGCATTGAAGCCATGATAGAAAAAAAAAATGGATACCTCTGTGAAAGGAAATGTTAAATCTAAAAAGAAAACCCAGGTGCAGGACACTATGAAAAGAACAAACCTAAAAGTAACTGGAATAGAGGAATGTAGCCAGAAGTTTTCTCTGGTCCTGCCCACCCCCCATCCCCGAGGTCCTGTAGCCACTTATAATCATTCAGAGGCTTAATATTAATTACCAATTGCATGGCACATGGCAGGCTCTTGCTAGCTAGCTCTTGTAACTTAACCCATTTCTATTAATCTGTAAGTTGTCACGTGGCTGTGGCTTACTGGTACATGCCTGTGGCTTCCAGGTACTTTTATATCTTGCGACTTCTGGCAGTGGCTGGCGACTCCTTCTTTCTCCTTTTTTTTTTGTTTGCCACTTGCTCATCCTCAGGGTCGATGCCGCCCTGACTGTGCTTGGCTTGCTCCACTGCCTCCTTCTCCCACTCCTCCTGCCTTTTACGGGCCTGTTCCTCCTCCTGTGCCATTTCAGCTGCAATTTTCTCCATGTCCACTTCCGCCTTCAGACCACATAAGCTTTTAAGTTCGTTGTTAAAAGAATCTGTGCTTTCCAGGAACTTCCTCCTCTTCTCCTGGTGTCGTTCCTCTAGCTGAAGAAGTTCGGCTTCTAGTTTTTGCTGATGAACCACTAAACACTGGACATGTTGCGTGAGGACCTGCATTCTGGCCTTTGTGAGAACCCACTGCACATCAGGTACCACACTCTTACTGAAGATCTCACTGATGAGGCCACGGTTTCCCTGGAAACGGGCGGTGGCTGTATGTTTCATTGAAAAGTCATCATCATCATGAGTACAGGATGGAGTAGACATCTTAAGTTGTCCTCTGATCTGACCCAGAGCGAATCCACCTTACAGGCACAGAGGAAGAAGAAGAAACCCAGGTCAAAGGCACAGAAAATATTTTCAACAAAATCATAGAAGAAAAATTCCCTAACATAAGCATACAGAACACCAAATAGATTGGACAGGAAAAAAAAGTCCTTGGCATATAATAATCAAAATGCTAAGCATACAGAACAAAGAAAGAATATTAAAAGCTGCAAGGAAAAAAACCTATTAGAATAACATCTGACTTCTTAATGGAGACTCTAAAAGTCAGACAGGCCTCAACAGATGTGCTACAGACGTGCTCTAGTCTCTAAGAGAGCACAGATGCCAGCCCAGAAAACTATACCCAGCAAAACTTTCAATCACATAGATGGATAAAATAGGACATTCCATGATAAAACCAAATTTGGGCAATATCTATCTACAGAAGGTGCCAGAGAAAAACTCCGATCTAAAGATATTAAACACACCTAGGAAAATACAATAAATAAGTAAATAATCCAAGACCAGCAAATCAAAAGAAGGGAAACACACACATACAAATACAACACACACACACACACACACATAAACACACATACATACATACATACACACCACCACCACCACCACCACCACAACAACAACAACAACAAAATAACAAGAATCAACAAACATTGCTCATTGATATCTTTCAACATGGATAGCCTAACTCCCCAATAAAATGACATAGACTAACAGAATGGAAGCAGAAACATGATCCATCCTTCTGCTGCATTCAAGAAACATACCTTAAACATTAAGAATCAACATCACCTCAGAGTAAAAAGGATATAAAAAGATAATTCAAGCAAATGGACCTAAGGAGCAAGCTTGTGTAGCCATTTTAATATCAGACAAAATAGTTCTAAACCAAAACTAATCAGAAGAGACAGGAAAGGACACCACATACTCCAAGGAAAAATCCACCAAGAGGACATTGCAATTCTCAACGTCTATGCAGCAAGCACAGGGCACTCAAGTTCATAGGAAAAACACTACTACAGCTTAAATAACATATGGCCCTCCCACAGTGATGCTGGGAGATATCACTATCCCACTGTTAGAAACAGACAGGTCATCCAGACAAAAACTAAACAGGGGAAATGCTGGCTCTCACTGACATTAGAAACCAAATGGACCTAACAGATATTTACAGAACATTTTACCCAAACACAAAGAATGTTCCTTCTTCTCATCACCCCATAAAACTTTCTCCAAAATTGACCACATACTCCAAAGCAAAACAAGTCTTAACAAATACAAGAACACTGAAACAACACCCTGCATCCTATCTGATCACCAGGGATTAAAGATGGATATCAACAACAACAGACATGACAGAAATCTTACAAACTCATGGAAACTGAACAACTCTCTACTGGATGAAAAAAATGCATCCAGAAAGAAATTAAAGACTTTCTAGAATTGAATGAAGATGAATACACAACACACCCAAACTTATAGGGCACCATGATGGTAGTTCTAAGAGGCAAGTTCATAGCACTAAATGCCTACATTAAAAAAAAGACAGAGAGAGATCTCATATTAGTAACTAACAGCATCGTTGAAAGCTCTAGATCAAAAAGAAGAAAAAAAACACCCAAAAGGAGCAGATGGCAAAAATAATCCAACTCAGGGCTGAAATCAATAAAATAGAAGCAAACAACAGCAACAACAACAACACAGGGAATCAATGAAACGAAGAGCTGGTTCTTTGAGAAAATCAATTGGGTTGGCAATCCTTTGCCCAAATTAACTAAAAAGGTAAAAAGAAAAGATCCAAGTTATCAAAAGTAGAGATGAAACGGGGACATAACAACAGACACCGAGGACAGACGAAGAAGTATAAGGGCATACTTTAAAAACCTATACTCCATCAAATTTGAAAATCTAAAAGAAATGGATAATTTTCTTGATACATACCACCTACCAATGTTAAATCAAGACCAGACAAATGGTTTAAACAGACCTATAACCCCTACTGAAATAGAAGCACTCATTAAAAGTCACCCAAACAAAAAAAAAAAAACATAAACAAACAAAAACCCAGGGCCAGATATTTTTAACACAGAATTCTACCAGACTTCCAAAGAAGAGTTAATGCTAATACTCCCAAAATTATTCCACAAAATAGAAACAGAAATTACATTGCCCAATTCATTTTACAAGGCCGCAAATACCCTGATACCAAACCATATAAAGACTCAAAAAAGAAAGGATTGCAGACCAATTTCTCTTATGAACAGAGATACAAAAACTCTCAATAAAATATTTGCAAACTGAATCCAAGAATACATCAAAAAGATCATCCACCATGATCAAGTAGGCTTCATCCCAGAGAAGTAGGGATAGCTCAGCATATGTAAATCAATAAATGTAATCCACCATTTAAACACACTGAAAGAAAAAAAAAGGATCATTTCATTAGATACAGAAAAGGCCTTTGACAAAATCCAACATCCCTTCATGATAAAAGTTCTGAAGAGATTAGGGATACAAGGAACATACCTCAAAATAATAAAGACAGACTACAGCAAGCCCATAGCCAACATCAACTTAAATGGAGAGAAACTCAAAGCAATTCCACTAAAATCAGGAACAAGACAAGGAATAGGTATACTCCTTACTCTCCATACCTATTCAATATAGTGCTTGAAGTCTTAGCTAGAGCAAGCAGACAAATGGTAGTGATCAAGGGGATGCAAATTGGAAAGGAATAAGCCAAAGTATTGATGTTTGCACATGATATGATAGTATACATAAATTACCCTAAAATTTCCACTCTTTCAGCTGACAAACACTTTCAGCAAAGTAGCTGGATACAAAATTAACTCACAAAAATCAGCAGCCCTCCTATAGACAAATGACTAACGGACTGAGAAAGAAATCGGGAAACAACACTTCTCATAATAGTCTCAAATATTATAAGGTATTTTGGAGTAACTCTAACCAAGCAAGTGAAAGACTTGTATGATTAAAAACTTTAAGACACTAAAGAAAGAAACTGAAGAAGATATCAAAAGATGGAAAGATCTCCTATGTTCATGGGTTGGTAGTATTAACAGTAAAAAATGGCCATCTTACCAAAAGCAATCTACAGATTCAATGCAATCCCCGTCAAAATTCCAACACAGTTCTTCAGACATTAAAGGAGAATTTTCTGCTTCAAATGGAAATATAAAAAATACAGGATAGCTAACTGTGCTGGATGGTTTTATGTCAACTTGACACAAGCCAAAATCATCTGAGAGGAGGAAACATCAGTTAAGGAAATGCCTTCCTAAGATAGAGCTGCAGGCAAGCCTGTAAGGCATTTTCTTAATTAATGGTTGATGGGGGAGGGCCCAGGCCATTGTAGGCAGTGCCATCCCTGGGCTGGTGGTCATTAGTTCTGTAAGAAAGCAGGTTTAGCTGGGCGTTGGTGGCGCACGCCTTTAATCCCAGCACTCGGGAGGCAGAGCCAGGCGGATCTCTGTGAGTTCGAGGCCAGCCTGGGCTACCAAGTGAGTTCCAGGAAAGGCGCAAAGCTACACAGAGAAACCCTGTCTCAAAAAACCAAAAAAAAAGCAGGTTTAGCAAGCCATAGGGAGCAAGCCAGTAAGCAGCACCCCTCCATGGTCTCTGCATCAGCTCCTACATCTAGGGTCCTGCCCTGCTTGAGTTCCTATCCTGACTTTTTTCAATGATGACCAGTGATATGGAAGTGTGAGCCAAAGAAACCCTTTCCTGCCCAAGTTGCTTTGGTCATGCTATTTTATCACAGCTATAGTAACCCAAACTAAGACACTAACACAATCCTAAATAATAGAAGAACTGCTGGAGGTATCATCATCCCCGACCTCAAACTGTACTACAGACCTATGGTAATAAAAACAGCATGTATTGACACAGAACCAGACACATTCATCAGTGGAATTGTAGTGAAGGCCCAGACATAAATCCAAATACCTATGGACACTTGATTTTTGATAATGAAGTAAAAAATACACACTGGAAAAAAAACCAACATCTTCAATGAAGGGTGCTGGTTCAACTGAATGACTTCATGTATAAGAATCCAAATAGATCCATTCATATCACCTGTGGCGCACCAGCCGTCACTTTTACGACCCAGGATACTCTTGAGTAGGGTGAAGTGAGGAATATTAGGTAGAAAGAGTTACCTAGGGGCTGGAGAGATGGCTTAGTGGTTAAGAGCACTGACTGATCTCCAGAGGACACTGGTTCAATTCCCAGCACCCACATGGCAGCTCACAACTGTCTGTAACTCCAGTTCCTGAGACCCAACACCCATGGCAAAATACCAATGTATGTGAAATAAAAATAAATAATTTTTTAAAAAAAGAGTTACCTAGATGACGAGAAGAAAGACAAAAACACAGGATAGTTTTGGCAGGGCCTGGATCCTAATCCATCAGCCCAGAACTTTATTCCAAAGGGCTTTTTATGACAATGCCCAGGGGAGGAGCAAAGGTCCTCCCCCTTGCTAGGTACAGCCAAGTGTAGACCCTTCCAAATACCTGGTACCCAGGCCCATGGTCCAATCATTCTCTTTATGCAGACCTGCTGGATAAAGCCACTAGGAAACCCAAACGGGCTCCAACAATCACCCTGTACAAAATTTAACTCCAAATGGATCAAAGAGCCCAACACAAAACCAGATACACTGAACCTGATAAAAGAGAAAGTAGGGAATGGTGTTGAACTCAATGGCACAGGAAAAGGCTTTCTGAAGAGAACCCTGTTAACATAGGTTCTAAGATCAATAATTAATAAACAGGACCTCATGAAACTAAAAAGCTTCTGCATGGCAAAGGAAACTGTCATTTGGACAGAGTGGCAGCCTGCAGAATGGGAAGGCTTTTTACCAACTGCATATCAATACAGGACTAAAGTACAAAATATATAAAGAATTCAAAAAAGCTAAACATCCAGAAAAAAACCCTACCAACAACAAACACCCCAATTAGAAAAAATGGGTTACAGATCTAAACAGAATTCTCAAGAGAAAACTCAAATGGCTGCAAAACACTTACAGAAATGTTCAATATCCTTAGTCATCAGGGAATTGCAAAACTATTTTGAGATTTCACTTTACACCCATCAGAATGGGTAAGATCAATAAAACAAATGACAACTCACTCGAACACTCATCCATTGCTAGTGGGACTGCAAACTTATACAGCCGTTCTGGAAATGAGTGTGGTGGCTCCTCAGGAAGATGGGACTCAATCTACCTCAAGATCCAACCATACTACTCTTGGGCGCATACCTAAAGGAGGCTTCATCCTACTACAGAGATACTTGCTCAACTGTTGTGGAATAATCTTTTTGTACTTTGTGAAGATGTGTTTTTGCCAAGGTGCCTTCTGATTGGTTTAATAAAGAGATGAACGGTCAATAGCTAGACAGGAAGAGGTTAGGCAGGACTTCTGGGCAGAGAGAGACGAATCTAAGCATGAGGAAGAGATGCTAGAAGACATGGAGAGGAAACAGGACATGCAAGATGGAAGGGAGGTAGAAAGCCACGAGGCGAAATGTAGCTTAATATAAATGGGTTAATTTAAGTTATAAGCGCTAGTAGGACAAGCCTAAGCTATAGGCTGAACTTTTGTAATGAATCATAAGTCTCCTTATCATTTTTTTGTAAGCTGGCGGCCCAAAGAAAACTCCACCTACATTCAATCATATTCATTTCTGCTCTTATTCACAGTAGCCAGAAGCTGGAAACAACCTAGGTGTTTCTCAACGGATGAACTGATAAAGATATTTGCAGGTAAATGGATAGAACTAGAAAAAAATCATCTTGAGGCTGGACGGTGGTGGCGCATGCCTTTAATCCCAGCACTCGGGAGGCAGAGGCAGGTGGATCTCTGTGAGTTTGAAGCCAGCCTGGACTACAGAGTGAGTTCCAGGACAGGCTCCAAAACTACACAGAGAAACTCTGTCTCAAAAAACCAAAAAAAAAAAAAAAACAAAAAAACAAAAAACAAAAAACAAAAAACCCATCTTAAATGAGGTAGTTCAGACCCAGAAAGACAAATATGGTATATATTTACTTTTATGTGAATATTAGTTGCTAAGTCAATGATAACCAAACTACCATCCATAGAACCACAGAAGTTAAGTAGAATAAGGAACTGGTGGGGGGACAGATAGACCTCCCTAGGAAAGGGAAATAGAATAGATAGTTGTGGACTGATGTGGAGCAGGAACTTGTAGCAAGTCGTTTTCTGTCCCGCCAATCAGCTCCCAAATCATGATATGGAGACTTATGAAAGCCTGGCTGATAGCTTAGGTTTGTTTTTAGTTAGCTTTTATAACTTAAATTAGCCCATATCTTTTAATCTACATTCTTTTATGTGGCTTGGTTACCTTTACTTTGTAATGCCCATGCTGCTTGCTCTGCATCCCTTTGGTGTATCCCTTCTTCTTCCCAGCGTCCTCTCTGCCCTGGAAATCTTGTCTAGCCATTGACCATTCAGCTTTTTATGAAACCAAGCCAAGTGGCACATCTTCACAGTGTACAGACAGATTATTCCACAACAGGAACTGGAGGATCAAGTGGGGAAGGGGATGGGAGAGGGGCATGAGGGAGGGAATACAGGGAGAGGCCACTAAATTAAGGGCCATTTGGAGGGTAGTACAAAAACCTAATACAGCAGATACTTCCTAAAATATATACAAGCAATCTAAGTAAAATCACCAAATAATGCGGGCGACAGAGTCCCAACTGACCATCTCTTGTCACCAAACAAAGCTTCCAGTACTGGGATTGGGTTACATCTAATTGAGTTTTTGGCCAAAAGGGTCTTGTAGGGACTCCCAAACCATCCAGGCTATTGCCAAGAATAGAGGTTGCTCTCCAGAAACTGACAGCAAGGTTCCATTGCTGGAGACAACACCTGCACGACTCACTGAACACGGAGAAGTCCGGCTGGTGCCTGCACAGAGCCTTCACCCCATGTGCTGGTGTCTTTGATACAGAAAAACACTCTGTATACTGCCTGCCTTAGGAGATCCATAAACACCAACCAGCTACAGAACCTTGGCTCTACAGTAGTTTCCTGTCTGCAAGATTTGATAATGCAATGGTTTCACAAAGCTTGTGGGAATAACCAACCAATATATGATTTGAATTAAGGCTCACTCTACAAGATGAGCCCATACTGCTTTGATGACCAAGAACCTAAAACTAGATAGCCCATGGACCTAGGATAAAATCAAATACTACTGTTCTATTAAAAGAATGTAGCAATCAAATGACTCCTAATGACATTCTGCTACACTCATAGACCAGTGCCTTGCTCAGCCATCATCAGAGAAGCTTCCTCCTGCAGCAGATGGGAACGAACACAGAGACCCACAGCCAGACACCATGTGTGCAGAGAGTGAGAGACCTTGGGACACTCAGCCCTAAACTGGATATCTCCATTAAATCCTCCCCCCAACAACTCAGGGAACTCGGCAGAAGTAGATGGAAAGAGACTAAGAACGAGAGAGGACGGAGGACACCGAGGAAACAAGGCCCTCTAAGTAAACAGGATTGATGCACATGGGAATTCAGAGACTGAGCAGCACGCCCAGGGCCTGCACCGGCCTGTACCAGATGGGGTCCCAGAGCTGAAAGAAGTGGACACATGCCCCCATCCCTAACCCAGAAGCTATCTCCGATTGATAACGACTTGCAAATGAAAGTTTAGTTTCCTCCAAGGGAAACAAGCTACCCTTAAGGGGAGGGAGGCTGCGTGCCCAGCAGCAGACGGCCCACAGAAAGTGAACTCTAGGGTATCTTTGGAGTTTTCTTGTCTCATTATGTTGGACCAGGGGTTTTCGCCCTTTTTTATTTTTTAATTTTATCTTTGTTTGTTGTTTGTTTGTTTTCTCAAGGCAGGATCTCACTATGTATCTTTGTAAGCTTTGGCTATCCTGGAACTCATTATGTAGACGAGGCTGTTAGTTATTTGGCGGCGCTCTTACCCTGTGAGGAAATGTCACAAAACACGACACAATCCACTAACAAGAGTTTTATTAGGATAAGAGAGACAGGTGTGCTCAGGCCTGTTGAAAGACACGTGCATAAAGAGGGAAGGCGGGAATATGGCGCCGGCTTATAAAGGCTGGGTCGCGCATGCGTACACAGGTTCATGTGGCTACTCCACGCATGCGCGTAGATCACATAGTTGTGTTGCACGCTTTACGCAACCATGCAAAGCCATGGGGTCCTGGTCACATGAGACGTTTTGACCCGGAAATGGCTATTTTGACCCGGAACTGGCTAGGCAGAAGTGTCTAGGTCAGCCAAGCATGCCCAACCGTGGGGGCATGTTGTAAATCTATCACAGGCTGGCCTCAATCTCAGAGATTTACCTGCCTCTGCCTCCCAAGAGCTGGAATTAAAGGTGCATGCCACCATGCCTGGCCTTATTTTTTATTTTTACTTTTATTTTATTTATATATTTTTTCTCTCTTTTTACCCCACAGGTACTTTATGTATATGTTATGGTTTCCAGTTTAGTTTTTATGGGATTTCTGAGTGTGCAAACAGGTGGGTCTCTGGCCCATATCTGTTTCTTGTGCCCTTTTGTGAGTGCCAAAGTTACATTTTAAGTTTTAATTACTATGCCTTAGCGATCCAGGAAACAAAAATGCCTCGGATCTGCAAGCCCCTTGCCCAAGGACACACAGTTCCTGAAATGCTGGAGGCTGTTGTTTACGGAGATAACAAGCCAAGTGTTTTCACTCCCCTAAACAAGTTTATTTGGTTCATCAGCATTGATGTGCTTGATCACATGTGGGTCGGAGGTTCACAGGCAGGAAATACATCAGGATGTGTGCTTGCCCCTGATTGGACCTGATGAGAAATACTTAAACCATTTTTTTTTCTGGGAAACCAGAGATGGACCTGGCCAGACCCCATCTACCTGGCCAGTATTTAATTAAAGCTTGCTTCAAATGTGGCTTAATTTTTTTTTTTTTTTTGGTTTTTCGAGACAGGGTTTCTCTGTGTAGTTTTGGTGCCTGTCCTGGAACTCACTCTGTAGCCCAGGCTGGCCTCGAACTCACAGAGATCCGCCTGGTTCTGCCTCCCGAGTGCTGGGATTAAAGGTGTGAGCCACCAACGCCCAGCCAAATGTGGCTTTAAATTGTGGTAGTAGTCTTATTC
Organism: Peromyscus nudipes; assembly: GCA_902168325.1. Classification (NCBI taxonomy): domain Eukaryota; kingdom Metazoa; phylum Chordata; class Mammalia; order Rodentia; family Cricetidae; genus Peromyscus; species Peromyscus nudipes. Next base: position 13,744 of record CABHPH010130511.1, read on the forward strand.
TCAACCAGTGGGATTAACACTTTTCTTGGACTTTTTTCCTTCCGTTTGTTTTGTCCTATTCCGATGTGTTAGTTTTTGTTTTATCTTATTTTATTTTATTATTATCATCCCTTAGAAGCCTGTTTGTTTTCTAATGATAGAGAGAAAGGGGGTAGATCCAGATGGGAGGGGTGTGGGGAGGAACTGGGAGGAGTAAAGGGGGGGAACCATAATAATCAGGATATATTATATGAGGGGAAAAAACTATTTTCAAGAAAAGGAGAGAGAGAGAGAGAGAGAGAGCGCACTAGGCATGATGATGGCACATGTTTGTAATCTCAGCACCAGGGAAACAGAGACAGGCAGATCCCTGGGGACCACTAGCCAGCCAGCTTAGCCTACTTGTCACATTCTGGGTCGGTGAGAGGCTCTGTCTAAAAGAAGGAAGAAGAGGGTGGTGAGGAGGAAAGAATAAGATCGATCAAAACAGTGACCAACAGGCCTGTTTACAGATGCATGCCCACCCCCACACATATATGTACACACACACACACACACACACACACACACACACACACACGAACACACAAATGTGTGTCCTTAGAATGATACATACATCTTACAGTGTCTGAAATACAAACTCTCCAAAACAACCCCAAATCTAGTGAGTCAGAAACTAGAGAAAGATGGAGCCGACAAGCTCTGTGTGATTAAATCTTGGTTGTCCATCTGATTGGGCTGAGAGAAGTCTAAATGTCTCTAAAGCATGTCCCTGATCTTGAGCACCAGGCCTAAGAGGTGGCTTGATCCATTCATGAATTCAGCATTTGAATAGACCAGTGCAACTGTGGAAGGCGGGCATATTTGGAGGAAATAGGTCCTCCAGGGCCTGCTCTTACAGGGTACATCTTGGCTCTGGTCATTGTGAAGGGGCCCCAAAATAGCTTGACCATGACAGGCTTAGGGGCCTAGATATGGCTTCTGAGACAGGCTTATTGGCAGGCAACACCCAGATCCAGGAAAAGCCTCAAACTGATACCACCCAGGGATCCACCCAGGGATGAGGAAATACCTAACATTCCAACCATTAGGGGGCCTGATGTCCTTGAGTCTAGCACACACCTATTTTTGTTTTACAGATACCCCTAGACAATTGTCAGCCAATCAGGGTCCTGAACCCTGGAAATCCCCTCACCCCAACCTCTGCTATGATAAAAATTCCACCCTGCCTGGGCTCAGGGCTCTCTGCTCTCACCGCTGCGTGGGACAGACCGAGGGACCGAGCCCCAGAGCTTGAATAAAGGCTCTTTGCTTGTACATATGGGATTTAGTCTCTGTGGTGGTCTTTTGGGGGTCTCCGTGATCTGGGTATAACAGTCATTTGCTATTGTTATTTCTCCTTGCTTCTTGGCTGCTATGAGGTAACCAGTGTTCCTCCGACATCCCCTTCTGTGATGTTTCTGCCTTACCACAGGCCTGAAAACAGTGGCCAGTCATGAACTGAAGCATCGTCTGAAAACTTGAGGCAAAATGAATCTTGCTGGAATGTTCCCATTCCTACCCCCTCTCTTTTTTTGTCCAAGCGATGAAAAGTCTACACACTCTCTAACACTCCTCTTTTGAGAACTACTGCTTTTGAATATCAAAGTTAAGCTAAACTGGCCTGTTCATTTGTACTTTGTAAGAGGCTTCAGGTCCTTTTCTAGGACATCTTTCCAACCTTCTGCTGACCCTTAAAAGGAATATTTGGTATTGAAGTAGCCTGAACACCAAATTGGTCAGCGCCTATGGCAATCTTAACTGTTTGATGTGCAGGGCTGTTGTTGTAGATGTTATAGCCCAGTCTGTGCTGAGAGGAACAAGTGTCACTGACTGGTTTTAGCATATAGGTAAAGGAGGCACAGCTCTGTCACCCTCAGTAGCCTGAGCAGTACCTAGAGTTTCAGGGACCCCGACTCAGGCCAAAACGATTTGTAGCTTTAACAATTTCAGGACTAGCCAGATTATGAAGTGGAGTTAGAGGTTTTATTAAAGGTATTTTAACACAGGCTTAAGCAAAAAGGTGAGGAGAAACAGATATGCTCAGAAAAGAGTCAGATATACCCAAGTGTGAACACGGCTCATTGTTCTCATGAGGTTTGTTTGTTTGTTTGTTGAGACAGGGTCTTCCTGTGTGTCCCTGGCCTCTCTCTGTAGACCAGGCTGGTCTTGAACTCACAGAGATCTGCCTGCCTTAGCCTCCTGATTGCTGGGAACAGTGCACTGTCATGCCTGGCTCAAGGTCTTATGCATGCAGACTTAAGCTGGATCATTGCTATTTCAATGTCCAACATCTTTTTGTGAATGGAATACCAAGTCTATGCCATCAGCCTTCACAGAACATGTTGTTAACTGTGCTGGAGTTGGTGCTTCTCAGCTGATGAGAGGCTTCAGTCAGACTTCCACATGAGGGTTCCTCTCTCTTCTCATGTCCCCATAATTTTCCTGTCTTCCTGTGACTCACCATGACTTAAATTAGCCCCTGCCACATACTCAGAAGGGAAATTTGGCCACGCAGTTACACTGAACAAAAGTCTGTGCACTTACAAGGACATGCCCTCTAATTCTCACCCAGATTCTTTGGTTATTGTTGTTGGCATGGTGTCAATTCTCTAGTTCCATCCCACACCATGTTAGAAATAAAGAGGTATAAGGCAGAGAGAGGAAATGGGGTTGGTGTGGTGGTGCGCATGCCCAGAGCAACAATCACTACAAGGAGTCAGTGTAAGGACAGGACAGACAAGAGAACCAGGCAAATGGAAGGATTAAAAATGCACAGTTGTCTGATGCAATAAACTGAAGTTGAGCAACCCCATGTATTCCACCCGGAATAAGAGAAACAGCCCACAAGTCTGCGCCACTGGGGAGTTTATAGCCCAGAATTCTGAAGGGAATAAAACGAAGAAGAATTTACTAAATACACCTGAGTCTCCACCCGAGCACTCTTTAGGATAGCAGCATAGGTCAAGACCAAAACAGATATTCATAGCTTTGACCCTCAATTACAGAGAATTAAAGTATACTGTGCACACTCTTTGAGAAGATGAGAAGCATTTGCAGCCCATTTCTAGAATCGTATAAATGTGTTTGCATACAGACAGGTTAGATGTCAAAAGCCCTGCCTTCCTCCTGTCCCCGTGCTCAGGAAGAGTACATGCTCACAAGGCATATGCACATCATCCGGCAGAAAGGGGAGCCAGAACTTTGACACTTCAGAACCAAGCTCACTCTTCCTTTTTTGTTTCTTTTCTTTTTTTCTTTTTTTGTGGTTTTTCCAGACAGGGTCTCTCTGTGTTAACAATCCTGGCTATCCTGGCATTTGCTCTGTAGACCAGGCTGGCTTCGAACTCACAGAGATCCACCTGCCTCTGCCTCCCAAGTGTTGGGATTAAAGGCGTGTGCCACCACTACCCAGCTCATTCTTGTTTTTGATAACACATGTCAGTGCCTCTCTAATGAGCAAGCGAATTACCTGAGGATCTTTTTCTTTTTTTTTTTCTTCCCCCCCCCCAGCTGAGGCCTGAACCCAGGGCCTTGCGCTTCCTAGGCAAGCTCTCTACCACTGAGCTAAATCCCCAACTCATGGATCTTTTTCAAATGCAGGCTCTGAATAGCTTGTTTGGGGACGGCCTGCTAGTCTCCATTTATTTATTTGAGACAGGATCTTGTTATGTTGGCCTGATTGGTCTCAAATTTTTGAATGGTATTAAATGATCCTCCTGCCTCAATTCTCAAGTATCTGAGAGGCCAGGTACAATACAAAGTACAGGGTCAATTTTGTGTTTTTGTTGTTCTGTTGGTTGAGACAGGGTCTTCCACTGTAGCCAGGGCTGGCTTCTAACTCACTAGGTAGTTCAAGCTACCTCTTGAGATCCCCCTGCCTCAGCCTCCGGGGTAATGGATGACAGGTGAGAGCCACCACAGACGGACTAGAGTCCATATTTTTTGTTGTTGTTGTTTGTTTTTCGAGACAGGGTTTCTCTGTGTAGCTTTGGAGCCTGTCCTGGATCTCGCTCTGTAGACCAGGTTGGCCTCGAACTCACAGAGATCTGCCTGCCTCTGCCTCCCGAGTGCTGGGATTAAAGGCGTGCGCCACCACCGCCTGGCTAGAGTCCGTATTTTTAATAAGCTTCTAGTTGATGCTGGTGGCACTGGTGCTGGCCTATGGGCCATACTTTGAGTTGTGTTAAGTGAAGTTCCTAGAAGGGGGAAAAAAAAGAGCTATATCTATGTTAAAAAGACTCTACAAGACAACGCTTCTGATAATGTTCAGTTAGTAAGGCCAAATTATCTTAGCCTAACTTTAGTCCCTCTAAAAGCCATCCATTATCTACTCATATATCTGCTCTGACATCCTTGTGACTTCAACATCTTTAAATACAGCTGAGCGTGGTGGCACACGCCTTTAATCCCAGCACTTGTGAGCAGAGGCAGGAGGATCTCCATGTGTTCAAGGCCCATCTGGTCTACCGAGCAAGTTCTGGACAGTCAGTACTATACAGAGCCATGGTTCTCTATCTTCCTAATGCCTCGACCCTTTAATTCAATTCCTCATGTTGCTGTGACCCCCCAAACATAAAATTATTTTATTTGCTACTTAACAACTGTAATTTTGCTATTGTTGTGAATTGTAGTGTAGTATCTGCGTCTTCAGATGGTCTTAGGTAACCCTCCATGAAAGGAGTTGTAACCCACAGATTGAGAACCACCAGTGTAGAGACCCTGTCTCGAAACAAACGAAAGGAAGCAGAATGAAAAAAGGAAACCATATACTTAGCAAACCCTTAGCTTCCCTGATCCAAAGCTAAGATTGCCGTCAGATAGCACCTGAGAGCTGTAGAACTTCCCCCCCTTGCTATAAGCTGCCCGCTCTGGGTCCCCACCACAGTATTTGGTGAATTCTGGGATTTATGTTTTTCTTTCTCTAGTAACTAGTAAAATCTCCTGTAACCGTTTCTGCAGTGGAGCACTGTATCTTACGGAGTATCTGAATCTTGTTACCACACCACGTTCACATATACCATGTTCACACATATTTGGCCCCAGGGTAAACTGTCTTTCATTCCCTTTGAGATTAGAGTTGTACTTTTGCGTGGACAGTAGCTAGATTCCAAAGGGCTTGCTGTCATTTACAGCTGAAACTCAGCTAGGAAAGGAAATGCCCCTCCTGATTCTAAGGGACCCTCTTTTGGAGCCATGGTAGTACCCACACCTGCTACCACTGCTTTCTTAAGCCTTAAAAACACTCCAACCATCTCCTAATGTTAACGCCTGTGTTAATGGGTGCCTGTACTGGCTGGTTTTGTGTGTCAACTTGACACAAGCTAGAGTCATCAGAGAGGAAGGAGCCTCAGTTGAGGAAATTCCTCCATGAGGTCCAGCTGTAGGGCACTTTCTCAATTAGTGATCAATGGGAGAGGGCCCAGCTCAAGGTGAGTGGTGCCATCCCTAGGCTGTTGGTCCTGGGTTCTATAAGAAAGCAGACTCATCAAGCCATGAGGAGCAAGCCAGTAAACAGTATCCTTCCATGACCTCTAACATCAGCTCCTGCCTCCAGGATCCTGCCCTGTTGAGTTCCTGTCCTGACTTCCTTCAGTAATGAACAGCAATGTGGAAGTGTAAGTCAGATAAGCCCTTTCTTCCCCAGCTTGCTTTTTGATCATGGTGTTTCATCACAGCAATAGAAACCCTAACTAAGGCAGTGCCTAATGGTGACATTAATTGTCTTGACAATTACTTTCTCTCTGGTGGAGTATTGTTTGTTGTAGAAAATGATGTATTAGTTTGCTTAGGAAGTGTATCGGTTACTGTTGCAATCCAATGACCCGAACTGATAAAACATGAAGGGCTCATGGTTTCACATGGTTTCGGGGATTTCAGTCGCTCCTGGCAGGGAAAGTATCTTTATATGCAGTGGATTGTATCAGGTTTTCTTTGGGGCCACCAACCAGCTCCCAAATCATGACATGGAGACTTGTTCTTAGTTATGAATGCTTGGCCTTAGCTTAGCTCTAGTTTTAATCTGTTTCTCTTTATCTACATTTTTTATCTCTTAATTGGGGCTTTTTACCTTTCTTTCGTTCTGTATATCTTACTTTCCTGTTTCCTCCATGTCTGGTGGCTGCCTGGCATCTGGCCCTGGGTGTCTCCCTCTATTTCTCCCTCGTTCTCTCCTCTCTTCTTCCTCGATCCTAGATTTCTCCCTCTACTTATTCTCTCTGCCTGCCAGCCCCACCTATCCCTCTCCTGCCTAGCTATTGGCTGTTGAGCTTTTTATTAGACCAATCAGGTGCCTTAGGCAGGCAAGATGAAACAGCAACACATCTTTACATCATTAAATAAATGCAGCATAAACAAACGTAACACATCTTTACATAATTAGTATTCCACAACAGTGGACAAGGGAGCAGAGAGGGTTAGAACAAGGAAAAGATATAACTTTCAAAGGCCACCATAGAAACCTATTTCTCCCAGTCAGGCCCTGACTCCTAAGGCCTTAAAAGTAGCTTGGCAAGCCAGAGACTGAACATTCAAAACATGGGCCCATGGCACATTTTAGTCTGAAGCCATAACAGGCAACCTCAACAAAATACTGTAAGCCTGGTGGCTTAAACTATAGAATGTGTTTCTCTGTGGTCCTGGAGGTTGGAAGGCTGAGATCAGGGTACCAGCACAGCTAGATTCCTGCTCGGTCTCCCCTCCTGACTCACACACAGGTGGCCACTTCTTGTTGCGTCTTCAGATTGGGTGAAGATAGAACAAACAAGTGAGTAAGAGTCCTTGTCCCCCTCTGTAGTGCTCAGGATTCTCTAGAGGAACAGAACTGATAGAATGAATCTATGCAGGACTTGCTAGACTGACTTACAGGCTGTGATCCAGCTAGTCCAGCAATGGCTGTCCCTGACGGCAAGTCCAAGAATCCAGTAGTTGGTCAATCCATGAGACTGGCTGGCTCAGCTGGTCTTCAGTGTTCGCAGGGATCAGGAGGAAGTAGGCTGTAATGCCAGTGACGGAATGGACTTGCTGTCAAGAGTGAGGGCAAGCAGGCAGAGGCAAGGCTTCCTTCTTCCATGTCCTTTATGTAGGCTGTCACGAGAAGGTGTGGCCCAGATTTAGGGTGGGTCTTCTGACCTCAAGTGATCCAATTAACTGAAATCCCTCACAGGTGTGCCCAGATACTTGGCTTTTTAGTTAATTCCAGATGTAGTCAAGTTGACAACCAAGAATAGCCATTATATACCCTCCCTCCCTCCCTTCCTCCCTCTCTCCCTCCCTCTCTCCCTCCCTCCCTTCCTCCCTTCCTCTCTCCCTCCCTTCCTCTCTCCCTCCCTTCCTCTCTCCCTCCCTTCCTCCCTCCCTCCCCTCCTTCCTTCCTTCCTTCCTTTCTCCCTTCCTTCCTCCTCTCCCCCCTCTCCTTTTTTCTTTCTCTGTGGTCCTGTCAAAAGCCCAGCTCAAGCAGTCCAGGCAGGCTAAGCCCAGCCATTCATCTCAACATGCCGTTGGAGTTGTATAACAGTGGAAAGTAGAGAGCAATCAGTCAATGTGGCACACTAGGAAAAGGAGCAGACAAGAGATCCCGCCATGAACTTTGGGCTTACACAGAGGAAGGATTGGGCCGAAGGCACCCAGACAGATCGCATAATTAAGCTGCCTCAGTCACAGAGAGACCTGGCTGACCATCATCTCGTTCTGATTTCTCAAGGTGGCCCCAAGAAGCCGTGAATGCTGTCACCAGTGGAGAGGAACAAGTTGGTTCCTTAAGATGAATACTTCTGCTGGGGGTGGGGGGCTCAGCTCTACCTCACATAGATTACCCTCATTGGGGTGATCTGTTATGTGAGGTCTGTTGTTGCTTGGGGATAATTTCCAAGTCCCTTGAGAGGTGTTTATCTAACAGTTCTGGTGTTTCTGGGATCCAAGGGGACAGCAGACGTGAACGACTCATGAGAAAAGGTGGGACACAGACACAGAGCCACAGTCAGGCCAGTCCGTGGCACCCTCATTCAGTGTCCCCACACTGCCTAGGCTGGCGCCCCACTCGCTTTAGCCTTTTGAGTAGCCAGGAGTACTCTAGGTCACTACTTGACTCTGTGACCACATGGAACCCTTACTACGCTCTTCAAGGCTCCAGCCATCACACAGTCACACGGCAGGGATGGGTGGGGTGGGGTAGGGCCAGCTGTCCATATGTGAAGGTTAGGAGGCCACAAATTGACTACAGAAAATGGCCTTTTCACAGATGATGTGTTATTTTTTCCCCTTCAGATTTAGTAATTTCAAATGGCTTATCTGATTATAATATAGGCTTTTAGTTGTGAATTTTTTACAAGCTCTGTTTTTATCAATTTCTTAAAACCATGTGTCTTACAACCATTTTCTTTTTTTTTTATTTGTTTATTATGTATACAACATGTATGACCAGAAAAGGGCACCAGATCTTATTACAGATGGTTGTGAGCCACCATGTGGTTGCTGGGAATTGAACTCAGGACCTCTGGAAGAGCAGTCAGTGCTCTTAACCTCTAAGCCATTTCTCCAGCCCTCTTACAACCATTTTCAACCTTCTTTTGGTTTGCCAGTGACATAGACATTAAGGTTGATGTCTGTGAGACTATTTTGTCGTTTGAAACAGTCTCACTGTGTAGTATTTGCTGGCCTAGAACTCACTATGTAGTCCAGGCTGGCCTTCAACTCTTGCCTCAGCTTCCTGAGTGCTGGGATTACTTGTAAAACATATTTTAAAGATTTGTATTGAGTCGCAAAATTTTAAGAAGATACCCTAGGGCTGGCTGGCACTCTACCAGAGCATACTTCTCATCAGAAACCTGCCGTGATACAGATCCCTTCAGACCTGAGGACAGCTGAGAGACCGAGGGTCATCCTCAGACTAGTCGGCTTTGGCTTCAAACATCTTTGTCTTTCATCTCTGTAAAAACAGTCTCGTTTTCCAGCCTGAAAGGGCCTGGAATGCGGCAGAGGTCTTAGACTCATCATGTGTGCTCTCCAGTGCCACCTGCTGGGAACAGGCGAAACTGACATACAGTTGCTCCAGAGACTAGATTAAATAGCCATTTAAAAGGCAGTTTGGGGGTCGGCAGTGGTGGCTTACGCCTTTTTATCCTAACATTTTGGAGGCAGAGGCAGGCGGATCTCTGTGAGTTCGAGGACAGTCTGGTCTACAGAGCTAGTTCCAGGACAATCAAAGCTGCTCATGGAAAAGGTAAATGTGGGCCTGGAGAGTTGACTTGGTGGCTAAGAGTTCTGCTGCTCTTCCAGAGATTCAGGGAACCCACATGGATCTGTAACTCCAGTCCTAGGGGATCTGACACCCTCCAGAATGCATGTGGTACACAGACAGACATACATGCAGGTAAAACACCCATATGCATAAAAAATAAACCTTAAAAAAACACAACAAAATATCCCTTACTTATGGGAAGGAATGGGAAGTTAAATATTTTTCTTCAAAAAAATCCCAGATTTAGCAACTCTCCCTTGAGGAGCACTATCCTTCCTGGGGTTTTATCTTACTTTCTGTGATTTACTGTCAGAGAAAACGCACACCCATGCTCTTGGGTGTGTCTTATCTGTCAAATGCCTCTCTCTCTCTGAATCCTCCTGTTTAAGCCTGTATTGAACTATCTTTATCATATCTCCCACCAAAATAATAAAATAAACTGGATTTCAAAGTAATAAGCCAGGTGTGGTAGCACATCCTATAATCTCAGAAGCGAGGAAGAGAGATCTTGAGTTCAGGGCTTGCCCGGGCTACATGGTGAGACCCTATCTAAAAAACTTGGTTGGAGAGATGGTTCGGCTGTTAAGAGCGCTAGCTGTTCTTCTGGAGGACGCAGGTTCAATTCCCAGCACCCACATGGCTGCTCACAACCGTCTGTAACTCAAGATCGAGGAGCTTCCATATTCTCTTCTGCCCTCCAAGGACACTAGGCATTCATGTGGTTCACAGACCGAAATGCAGACAAAATGTCTAGACACACAAATTTGAACAACAGCAACAAAAAAGGAATTGAGAAATACCTGTTACAAATACCCATTCAGGCCGGGCAGTGGTGGCGCACGCCTTTAATCCCAGCACTTGGGAGGCAGAGCCAGGCGGATCTTTGTGAGTTCGAGGCCAGCC
>CABHPH010130511.1:29582-48916 GCA_902168325.1 Peromyscus nudipes
GCCAGTGAGGGTAGAAAGGGGGCTGGTTGAGAAGAAGGGCCAGTGAGTGGCAGGGGATGAGAGACCGCAGTGGGGGATGACTGTGATCATGATGCATTATAAATAAGAATGATACATCATTTTTTTCAAAAAATAACAATAATAATTAAAGAAGTGAGGCAAGGTGGCACATGCCTCCGATCCTAGCACTCCGGAAGGAGAGGCAAGTAGACTTCTGTGAGTTTAAGGTTAGCCTTGTCTGTGCATTGAGTTTCAGGCCAGCCAGGATGAGACAGCCTAGTGAGACCCTGTCTCAAAAAACAAATTAAAGAGGCCATGAATTTGAGAGGGCAGGGGAAGCAACGGAGGAGTTCTAGTAGGGAGAGGATAAGAAATGATATCAGGCCGGGCGGTGGTGGCGCACGCCTTTGATCCCAGTACTCGGGAGGCAAAGCCAGGCGGATCTTTGTGAGTTCGAGGCCAGCCTGGTCTACAGAGTGAGATCCAGGACAGACACCAAACTACACAGAGAAACCCTGTCTCAATAAAAAACCAAAAACCAAAAAAAAAAAAATGATATCAGTACAAATTCATGCATGGCATTTTCCTAAAAGGGTGAAACAAATTAATTTTTAAAATCTAAATCTAAAAAATTATTAGACCAGCATAGGAATCATCAGCCCATGCATTTCCCGAGTCCTTATGTCATTGCAAGCCTGTGAGAAAGATCTTTTCTTGCCCAAACTTCACTCACACTTCTGAATCTTCTCTGGGGATGGTCTGTGTACTTCCTTGTAAAGCAGAGTCTTAGCTCAGGCATTCCAGTAAGAGCTCTGGCCCTGGCCTCACCAGCCTCATGCTCCAGGTGATGGTGGACCCTGACCTGCTTCAGCAAGAATCCTGTTAGGCTGGCTTAGCCAGAACGGCCTTTACCCCCAGGTTCTCTCTTAGGGATTTTTCACCCACTGAACCCCACCCTGGTCATATTTGCCATGCTAACTTGGGAAGTGAGCTCATCTTACTTCCCTCTCTTGGGGCTACACTGTAGTGGTCCCTAACCTTATGCCAATTCCTAAATAGAGACTTTCTTGCTGTTCTTTAGCAAGTTATCATTGGAGAAAATTTAATGTGATCTTCCAACAACTGATGAACTGCTACTAAGCAAGCTACATAGGACATGGTAGCATCTCGTATGACTAGGATGCGTTCTAAGACCTTCACAATGGCAAGTCACATTGGACCTGACTCTCTACACTGGATCGCTCAATGCTCAGAGTTAGGACTAGCCCAACAGTTAGAGATATGTTCCTAATAGACCAGACTGTGGGCCTCTGACCTGGTGGCTTGGTGACTTCTGTCTGGTTACGCTTGGTTTCTTTCACTTGCCTCCTCCATCCCCCTCCTCATAGTTACAGGCAGAATGCTTGTTCATGCCTTTACTGCTTAGCCATAGTTTTGCTGCATGTCCATAGGACTGCGAGTGAGGTACTCAACAAGCAGAAATTTTGGTTCCCGGAAAAGCAAATCAGGATGGGCAGGATGGCTCAGCAGGTTAAAACACTTGCCTTGCAAGGCTGGCAACCTGAGTTTGATCCCCAGATTCCAAGGTGGAAGGAGAGAACCCATTCATGAAAGCTGTCCTCTGACCACCCACAGGAGTTCACACACATGCACGTGAGCATGCACAGATACGTCTGTACACATGTACACACACGTGCCACACTAACAGTACAATTAACAGCAACAAGTGGTCTCTTCACTCTCCTTCAGGATTGAGGGTAAAATAATGTGGTTTCAACTGGGAGGTTCTCCTAAGTAGATGGGCTACGGAATCTGGATTTGTAGGGTCCTGGCTCAGAGGTCCTTCCGCTGCCTTGTCATTAGGCTTTTGTTAGGAGGAAAGAAAGAGATTAGCTGAGGTGCCCTCTCAGAGAGGGGGTGCAGAGGGGCTCCCAGCCAGTGTGGCTCAGTGCCAGCCAGCTCCAAACTCCCGGCTGTAGCACTACCCCTGTTCGTGACAGGAAGTCCCTCTTTCTGTTTAAACTAACCTGGGAGAGGGCTGTTTGACACAAGCCAGTATAAACCAGGATTGGAAGGTTCTAGCCCGCTTCCTGACAAGGTTGTAAAAGAGGGTGTTTTCAGCACCCCTTCACAAGCCCACTATGGAATTAGTTTTTTTTAAAGGTTTATTTTATTATTAATTACGTGTATGTAGTATATGGGGGAGTTGTGCACATGTGTGTGGATGTTCTCAGATGACAGAAGCATAGGTTCCCCTCACAACAGGAAGTCGTGAGCTGCCTGATTTGGGTGCTGGGAACCGAACTCTAGTCCTCTGCAAGAACAGTGTGTGTGTGTGTATGTGTGTGTGTTTGGTTTTTTGAGACAGGGTTTCTCTGTATAGCTTTGCGCCTTTCCTGGAACTCGCTTGGTAGCCCAGGCTGGCCTCAAACTCACAGATATCCACCTGGCTCTGCCTCCCAAGTGCTGGGATTAAAGGCATGCACCACCACTGCCAGGCTAGTGTGTGTTCTTAACAACTGAATCATGTCTCCAGCTCCCAAACAGATGTAATATATTAAAATCACTTTTCATTGGGTGGGTGGCATTTATTTATTCTTTTGGTTCTCACTATGTGGCTCAGGCTGGCCAGGAACTCACTATGTAGCCCAGGCTGGCCTCAAACTCGTAATTCACTTGCCTCCACCTCCTGGGTGCTGAGGTTACAGATGAACAGCTAGCTGACTTTGGTCTAACACCTATAAGTGGCGACTCTGTGCAGTGCCCAGTCCTTGCCAAGTAGATGACTACAAAGACCAATAGTACATCAGAGTTTCTTTAGGAAAGGAAATTAAAAAAAATTAAAAAAAAGCTCATTTCCATGACAAAAACACAAAGTGCCTTGGGACAGAGAAAAGAGAGTCTTATTCAGATTTCTAAACACTGTACTTAAAAATATTTTAAACTGAGGTTGGAGATTTAGCTCAGTGGTAGAGTACTTGTCTAGCAAGCACAAGGCCCTGGGTTTGGTCCTTAGCTAAAAAAAAAAAAATTAAACTTTATTATTTAAAAACTCTCACACTGAAATTTAACAGATCAAAATCTCTACAACTTGATCAACTTCTGTAACATGAATCTTAAAAGGTTTCATAATAAAAAACCCAGAGCCAGATATTGGGGTGAAAGCTGAAAGATCAGAGAAGCACAACAACCAGCCACTAGCTTACCTCTACGAAATCCTCAGCCTCAAGAGAGCGAGTTCCTGTTTCCTCACACTTTATATACTTTTCTGTGTCCTGCCATATTACATCCTGGGATAAGGTGTGTGTCACCACTGCCTGGTTCTGTTTCTCTCATGTAGCCCAGTGTGGCCTTGAACTCACAGAGATCCAGACAATCTCTGCCTCCTGAGTGATCGGGTTAAAGGCGTGTGCCACCACTGCCTGCCCTCTGCATCTAATTTAGTGGCTGGTTCTGTCCTCTGATCCCCAGGTAAGCTTTATTGGGGTACACAATATATCACCACAAACTTCCATACAGTTAGGGTAGCCTTTGGAATGGAAGCGTCACATTGGGTTTAATACTTTCACTTTTGAAAATATTTTGGGCACTTATCACTACCAAAACCCTAAAAATTCATGGCAGAGGTTGAATTAGAAAAACAATTAGCTTTATATGTTCTTTCATAACTCAGAGTTCTTTTGGTGCTATTTTTTTTTTTTTTTTTTTTTTTTGGTTTTTGAGACAGGGTTTCTCTGTGTAGCTTTGGAGCCTGTCCTGGAACTGACTTTGTAGACCAGGCTGGCCTCGAACTCACAGAGATCTGCCTGCCTCTGCCTCCTGAGTGCTGGGATTAAAGGCGTGCGCCACCACCACTTGGCTCTTTTGGTGCATTTAGTTGTTCCTCATCCCTTGATATTTAGCCTTTCTTTTGATTTTTTAATGTATGGGTGTTTTATAGGTGCTGGGTCCCTAACTTGGTACCTTTGCAAGAGTAATAAGTCCAGAGTGACCTTTCAATAACAAATCTAATCTTTTTTTGGTTTTTCAAGATGGGGTTTCTCTGTATAATAGCCCAAGCTGTCCTGGAACTCACTTAGTAAACCAGGCTGGCCTCAAACTCACAGAGGCCCGCCTGCCTCTGTCTCCCAAGTGCTGGGATTAAAGGTGTATTCTACCATTGCCCAATGACAAATCTAGTCTTATTATCACTAGTTAAAAAATAATGTTCAGTTGAGCATGTTGGCATATGCCACACTAATCCCAGCTACTCCAATGCAGAGGCAAGAATTAGAGGACAGTCTGGGCTACACAGTTAGTTCCAGGCCAGCTAGCACTACTGTTAAGCAGCTATTTTCTCTGAATTGAAGCACTCCCTCCCAGGGAGTGGAGGAGGCCCATAAGATCCAGGAAGTAAAGGAAACTTACAAGGCTCAGGAAACTCCTAAAGTTACAAGATTCACAAGGACCCTCCCAAGGTTATGTAAGCAGAAACAATGACTGGGAAGAAGAGACTCTCCCATTGACCCAGAAATCATTGAAGTCATGGAGGGAGCTCTAGAGACACAGTGATCATGATTCATCATCTGTGCTGGGCTGGGCTTTTCTGTAACAAAGCTGCGTGGAGTCCCCCACACTTCTGTGAGGAACGCCAATAAACCTACTGGTTCACTAAACTAGACTTGGGTGGAGTCATTCCTTTGGTCTGCCATTTGGGGTGACTAGACACTTACTCAGCTAATCCCAATGTTTCTGTAGTCTGTAGATGAGGGAGAAGGAATGCCTGTTCTACAGATACTTTGAGTTTTCATGACATTGATGGTCATGGGTGATAGATACCTGAACAATGTGTACTTCGTAACAGGCCATGCTGTTTTGTTCACTGTGTCCCCCATCTCCCAGCCTCAAACCTTGCCTCATATGTACAGGAGATCAACAATCAGTCATGAAATGATTGCCTTCTCCTAAATCAGAAAGATTTGCTGATTTTAGTGGGTACCTTTGTAGCGTCACAAGGAAGCATATTGTCTACTCTTTTCCCTTCAGTCTTGCAGAGCTTCCTTAGTCTTTTTCAACATACCAATTTTGACATGTGCAATCCTCAGCCCCTCTCTTTTAAAAATGTGTTTCCCTTCTATTCATTTACTAATTTACAGTGCTGAGAATTGAACTCAGGGCCTCACGCTTTGCTAGTCAAACACTCTACTACTAAGCTATAGCCCCATGTTCCCATGGTCCTCTTGAGGTAGAGATTGGAAGGAATTACAAGATCTGGCTTTAGCACAAGCTTGCTCAGCCTACCTCCTCTTTCTCCTCTTTCTCCCCTTCCTTCTGTGTGGGATCAAGCCAGGGCCTCACACATGCCACCAAGTGCTCTACTGCTGAGCCATGTATCTTACCTACCTGCTTCTCTCTCCTCATGCCTGCTCCTCTGTGGCCTCTTGTCTATCACTGGTACGATTTTCCTGGAGACCCCCAACCCCTTCTCTTTTGGGGCCAGTTTCATGGTGTTTTCAACATCTGTTATGGTTTAGAGGAACCCTTGCCTGGAATAGAAGTTCTTTCCAGACCACGATCTAAAATTCCAGTAAAAGCAAATGAACGAATAGACAGCAAGGAAACACATTTCACAAGGCCGCTTCCCTGCAAGTGGGCTGCTGCCGTAGAAGGAGGCATCTGCCTGTCATTTAGTCCCGGCAGCCAGATGGATGGTTCCAGCCGGGTCAGGACCCTTTCACCGCACCGTGTGGTTTGCTCTCCAGGCTTGGCAGACTGTGGGTTCCAGTGTGTGTGCATTGGCACCGACTGCCTATGCAGCACGTGCAAACAGCTGGCTTTCTCGCTGTTCACCTCGTGCCAAGATACTCCTCGGAAGACTTTTTAACTGCTTTTGCAGCTAGTAACATCAGTGAGTGGGAAATCAAATATTTTATCTTGTGGTTCATTTGAATGCTGTTTTCCAGATGTTTTCTGGGCCGTTCCTCAGATGTTGATTTGTGGTGGTGTTGATATTTTCTTTCTATAGCATTTTATTATTTTGGAGCAGTGAGATTTAATTTAGTTGGGAGAAATGTTCTTTTTTTTTTTTTTTTACTTCCAAGCTCTTTGCTTCTGACGACACAGTATCTTGTGGTAATCCTACAACCGCAGGCCTTGGCCTGATTATAGACAAGACTAGACAAAAGGAGATCTAGAAGAAGCTCCATACCTGTATCAAGGCTACCAGCTACGCCCTGATCAGAGGCCCATGGCAATATCAGAATCTGAGTTACGCCTTATTCAGACTTCCTCTTTATGCACAGCAGTATGAGTGGAACTCACAGATGCGAAGTAACAAGACCACCCAGCTAGCTACAGGTACCATCATCAGACCACCCAGCTAGCTATAGGTACCATCAGAACTCGGGGCAAGCCTCCTAGTTTTTGCTGGAGAGGAGTCTTTTAATCCGTGCTTCTTACCCAGAGGTATAGATGTGAAGCTTTTTGTTCTCCCGGGAGCCTCAGGTTCCATCAGTTGACCATGATCTCTTGGACAGCATTTTGAAGAGGCAGAACAAAGTCTGTCACTGGTGTCAAGGAGTCACCACCGCTCTGTCTCTGTGGGCAGTCCTGTCTGCCGCACACCACGAGACATCCCTGTAGCCTTGCGTTGCTGATGCATGGCTGGCGTGGGATGGCTCCTTGTGAAGAAGCCGTGTTGCTAGAAACTGATCCCAATCCCCCCTTTCTCTCCAGAAGATCTCCCCTAGAGAACAAATCCACCCAGGCCTCCCTAAGCTCTATCTGCAGGGACAGGGGTGCGGTGGGGATTAAGTTCAGTATGCTTCGAGGCAGGCTGGTGTGAGCTTGACAGCAGTTTATAAATAACTCAGGTTAGACGATGCTGATGATGGGAAGGAGATGTGGGAAAGACCAGCAGAACAAAAATGTATTCATTGGGAATGAAGGATGACAGCACACAGGCCAAACCCCCAAAAGCTCAACTGAAATTCTCATAAAACTGTAGATAAGCTTACAGCGTGTCTTACAAATTTTAAACTCTGGAGCAAGGCCGGAAAACGTCACCTGCTTTAGGTCTTCGCGCAGACACTTAGGAGGCTCACAAAACTGACCAGCAGAACACTTCAAAATTTGGTTATAATCTATAGACTGTCAGCTTGGGGGTAACTGGTAAAGTAATTTGCGGTCTCTTTTTGTCTGTTTTAATTGATGGCTTTTCTCTGCAGCTAGCTTTACAGGAGAAATTGAAACACAACTGCCGCATTATAAATCCACAAAGTGAAATAAGTGGTGTTCAGTGAATAACGAGAAGGGTCCAGAAAAGTTGTCTAACAGCCCTGATTGCTTCCTTTACTGGAACATTCCTTGTGGGCTTGGTAGTGTCTCCTGCCTTGAGGGCAGTGGGACTTGCGATAGGAAGGAGCCTATAGAACACTATTGAAATTAGCCAGAATCAACAACAGCCAAGGAGGCCCGGAAGAAAGGCTCAGCGGCCTGTCAAGTCTGATGGAAACCGGCCTGCCTCACCTTACTTGACTGTAGTAACTCTCACCATTTGTCATCCTTGAGGTGTGTGGGGACTTAGATAGGTGTAACACTTACCAATCCTGAACACATTCCTGGTGGGTAGAGTGTGACCGTCCACCATCACACTGAAGGTGTTCCTCTCCCCTGTCCTGGGGCGTATTTACTGCTGGAGGACATGCTATTCCAAATGCCTGCTCTGCAGCTGCGCTGGCTCGTCCACACCTACCCTCCCAGCTTCTGGTGTCGATGCTTGTCTGTGGTTTGTGTCCACACTCCATTCTTTCAGCTCTATGCTTCATAGAGTCTCTCTGGAGCTCTCCCTTGGTGTGAGCAGTGCTAGAGTATTTGAACTCTGAGCAAGACAATCCCATTGAACACAGGACTGTGATAACAGGTGGAAGATTTAGGTGATATCAAGAGGAGCCCAACTACTTAATTTGTGCTTACTTGTAGTTCTGGGGATTGAACCCAGGGCCTTGTGCAAGCTAGGCAAGCATTCTCTCACGGAGCTACACCCTGTGTTCTGGCTTTGATATCTTTACTTTAAGATGATCTCGGTACCTGTCTGTTCCAGTGAGGCCCAGATTATGCTTAAGAAATAAAATAGCTATATATTCATATATATACATATACAAAATATATACATGTATATGAAAATGTCATAATAAAACCCACTATTTTGTATTTAATTATATTAATTCTTAATAATTAATAATAATAATAGTGATCATAGTGAATAGCATTTAAATTTTTTTTAAAGATTTATTTATTTTATGTATATGATGCTCTAAGTGCATATATACCTGCAAGCCAGAAGAGGACATCAAATTCCATTATAGATGGCTGTGACTCACTATGTGGTTGCTGGGAATTGAACTCAGGATCTCTGGAAGAACAGCCAGTGCTCTTAACCACTGAGCCATCTCACCAGCCCCCACGAGTAACATTTTTTAAAGATAAGGTCTCATATAGCCCAGGCTAGCTTCAGAGTCACCATGTAGCCCATGCTGGCCTTGAACTCCTGATCTTCTTACCTTGGCCATGTGGGATTAGCAGCGTGAGACACCAGCCATTCATATACTAGGCAAGATTTCTATCTTTGAGACATACCCCCAGTCATGAGTAGCACTAAAAATATTTTCACCATGGTATATTTATTATATAGAGCAGTGGGTTCTATAATGACATTATGTGGAAGTATGTACTTTGACTTATTCATGCCCCATTTCTCTCTCCTGTCTCCCTGCCTCCTGTGTGTCTCCCTTCTCTCCCTAAATCATCACCTATTTGCATATTATATCCACACACATATGTAAACATATATGACCCCGGTTCCATATATGAGAGAAAACATGTGATGTTTGTCTTTCTGGTCTTGTTTGTTGCACGTAATCTGATAATCTATAATTCTACCAATATTCCTGAAAATGACATAACCTCACTTTTCTTTATGGATGAGTAAAACCCGAGTCACGTTTTCTAAAGAAGTTTCTGTTCAGGAAAGGAAGTTGGAATAAAGAGAGCTGAACGTGTAAATTCATCTGTTCAGATTATTCAATTTCAAAGAGCAACACAAAACCAAACATCAACCTTCCCCAAGTACTCCCAAGAATATAGTTCGTATTATCAGGATGGCATCACTTGGCACATAGACCTTGTTTGCATTTTCAACTTTAAACTGGTTGAAGGAGGAGCTGAACTTCATTTCTTCCATTTCCCTTGTGAAATGGCACTTGAGCTTTTGAAGCAACAAACCGACCGAGCTAGCAAACCAAGACCTGCATGTCAGGACCTGTGGGCTGTTGGTTAGGGTGGGGTCATAATTCCTAGAGGACTGTTTCTGTAGTGTGAGAATCTGGTGAACCACACACACAGTGTGGCCCTGTCCCCTTGCCTCCCCACGCAATCTCCAGATATTGATAACTTATTTAGGTGAAATCCTATTAAAATAAATATCAAGTGATGATTTTATCCAGAGTGCTAACATGGGACCTCAGGTTAGTCAAACTCATGTGTGCATATGTGTATGCTCACGGCACTGGAGGTGGGGGGAGAAAAATCGGGGGGGGGGGGGGGGACACAGCCTGACAGAGTGATTGGTGCCAGCTATTACCTCGCTCCTCTTTCTGGCTCAGTCATTTTTGTAGTTGGTATCCTAGTGAACTATATCTTTCTCTTCCCTCTCATTGCTCAATGGTACTTCAGACCTTCGCTGTCTCAGCTCTGGATTATTGTCAATCACATTTGCGTTATTCTCCTGCCTCTTGTTCACCCAGTGCATCTTGTGAGGTTCGTTCGTGTCCCTAGAGCACAGGGCTGACTGTGACAACCGTCTAGCTGCAAACATTTAGCGTCCCTCTTTCTCAGAAAGTTCTGGATGAGCTGGTTGTGGTCCACCTTTGTAAGTCCTGTATGAGCTGACTGTGGTCCATCTTTGTAAGTCCTGGAGGAGCTGACTGTGGTCCATCTTTGTAAGTCCTGGATGAGCTGACTGTGGTCCATCTTTGTAAGTCCTGGAGGAGCTGGTTGTGGTCCACCTTTGTAAGTCCTGGATGAGCTGACTGTGGTCCATCTTTGTATTCCTTTCTATGTTCTCCCTTCTCTTTGTGAACATTCTGTCTTGTTCCCTGGATCCACTCACTATTCCCACAGTACCCTGAAGCTTCTTCAAGGCTGATTCAAGGTTGTCTGGTGTACTCTGCAGGGCCAGCTGTCTAGACGGCTCCTATCTTTCAGGGTCCAGTTTAAAAGACACCTGGGCCAAAGGTCTTCCTTGAATGTCCCTATGGACCCATGCTTTGTCCATGCCTGGCCCAAGGGTCTTCCCATGATTGTCCCTAAGAAGCCTTTATTTTCCTACAGCATATTGTGCTTTTGTATTTCTCAGAACACCTACCTCTCACTACCTTCCCTAGTCTCAGGTGTGTACCTACACTGAGTGGGCCAGGCACCTGCATCTAATCACAGATCTGATCATGTGTGTGAGGTGAGTGAACTGCAGACAACAGCCTTTTTTTTTTTTATTGTGAGCATTAAATGAGATCATACAATGTGTGTCACCCAGTCGCAGTCTGCCACTAAACGGTCAAAATGCATGAATTATTGTCACTCTTCCTGTTAGTGCGTTAGTTGCTTTTCCAGGCTGTGGCTTCATTGAGTGCTGGATCTTTTCCTACCGCAGACACAGCAAACCCTCCCTGTTGAAGACGAGATAGTGTTTTAGGCTTTGCCACTGATGAATCTATCACATGTTCTTTGTCGTCTTTTTCTTACAACATTATAAATTTACCCTAGCTCGCAGGTTTAACCAAACAGGGCCTTAGACCTGCTGTAGCTTACTGACCTTGTTCTGTCGTCCAGACTGGTGTTTCCTGTGTAGAAACTCACTGAGCAATGTCTGATTAAATGACAGATCATGTGACTTGGCTCTCTTAGACCTTTCCCACTGTTTCGAATCTTTTGCAAATGTCCTCTGTTGTGGTTTGAATGTGAAATGTCCCCTGTAGGCTCATGTGTGTTTCAACACTTGGTCCCCACTGGTGGTGACGTTAGGGAAGGTTGTGGAATCTTTGGGGGGTGGGGCTTGCTGTAATAAGTCACCGGGGAAGGATGTAAGGTTTATTTTTATGTAATATTTAAAATTTGTTCTTTGAGAATTTCATACATGCAAGCCAAGTATTTTGAGCATACCCACCCCTCCCTGACCCCCCTACAGTTCCTCCAGGAGTCTTCCCCATGTCTCCCTCCCAATTCCATTTCTTCTCCTCCTCCTGAACATAATCCACTGAAGCTGTTTAGTGGTGCCTGTAAGTGCGTGGATATGGGATGCTCCATTGGAACACGGGAAACCTACCAAGGGCCACACACCCAGAGAAAAACAATTGCCTCCTGCAGCAGCCTTTAATTGTTGACAACTCCTCATTTAGGGGCGGGGCCTCTTCAGCTCCTCCCCCAGCAATGCTGGGATGTGGTCTGGCTTGATCTTGTGCAGGTCTTAGGCAGGTAACCACAGCTGCTGTGAGTTCATGACTGCAATGGCTCCATGTTCAAGAGACACAGTCTCACAGCGATCCTCCCTGGCCTCTGGCTCTTCCAGTCTTTCCATTATTTCTTCTGCATTGTTCCCTGGGGTATGAGGGGAGAGAGTGTGATACAGATGTTCCATTTAGGGCTGAGCACTAGTCCCTTATTCCCTGTGCTCTGACATTTGGGAGTCTCTGCGTTAACTGCTGTCTACTACAAACGGAAGCATCTTGGCTGAGAGCTGCATTAATTTGTGGGTATAAAGATAAATATTTAGAAATTTGTTTGCTACTATGTCCATTCGGTGAATGTGTTAGGTTCTTCCTTAGGATGTATGACCTCCACAACCCTGGGAGGTCACAAATCTTGGCCAGGTTTATAGTACCAGGCATGGGTTCCCTCCTGTGGAGCAGGCCTCAAATCTAATAAAAGTGGTTGGTTATCTTCATAACCGTACTACTGTTGTACCACAGGGCATATAGTGCATATATGGCCAGGCCGGTTGTTATTGTAGCCCACAGGTTCATAGCTGGGTAAAACCGTTGATTATTTTTCTCCCTCAGCAGCCTGCATGGCATCTTCTGGCACTGTGGGAGCTAGCCAGCAGAAAGGAACCTTACAGGTCAGCACCACTTGATTTCCCCATGTCCTGTGATGTCATATCAAGTGTGTCATATCATCAGCCATAGGGGCTTACCATCAAGTTCTGGGGGGCAACCAAGAGAAATGTCAACAGCTTCTATTGTTTTTTTTTGGGGGGGTGGGGTCTCTGGGACCCCCTTGACGACAACTCAAAGAAACG
Source organism: Peromyscus nudipes (assembly GCA_902168325.1). Classification (NCBI taxonomy): domain Eukaryota; kingdom Metazoa; phylum Chordata; class Mammalia; order Rodentia; family Cricetidae; genus Peromyscus; species Peromyscus nudipes. Next base: position 41,914 of record CABHPH010130511.1, read on the forward strand.
TATCCCACACCTGGCTTTTTGTTTGATAACTTAAATGGCTTTTGGGAGGAGTGTTAGCTCTGCCATTCAGAGTAACTCAGGTAGACTTCTTTTTTCCCCAAAAGTGATTTGTGGAAAGCTTATAAAATGGTAATTTCTGGGCTAGAGACATGGCTCAGAGGTTAACAGCATTGACTGCTCTTCCAGAGGTCCTGAGTTCAATTCCCAGCAACCACATGGTGGCTCACAACCATCTACAATGAGATCTGGTGCCCTCTTCTGGAGTGCAGGCAAACATGTAGACAGAACACTGTTTACATAATAAATAAAATAATCTTAAAAACAAAAACAAAGCGGTAATTTCCATGTCTACTTCCTGTTGACACTCTGCTTCCTGGGTGCAGATGAGATGTGACCATGCAGCCTTGCTCCTGACCCTGCGCCTTCTAACTCTGATGGACTGTGTCCTCTCCAACTGGAAGTGGAAATAAGCCCTTTCTCCCTTAAGCTGCTTTTGTTTTGGCCAGGGTATTTTATCCCAGCAACTGGAAAAGACATGAAGACAGCTTCCTATGCTTAATCCCCGCACCATTTCAAGTCCTAATATTTGTAGTGAATTTGAGTCCAGAAGTAACTCGCATGAGTCCTCCAAGTGTGGGGTTGTTTCTACACAGTGATGCCTTTTCAGATGGCCTGTTTTTTTCAGTCCAGTCAAGCAGGTGAGTCCTCTGTTGAGTCAGTGATTCTAATTTAGTTTGGGAGAATCAATCGTGAGTCTATTAAGACAATAATAAGCTGGACTTACACTGTACCTATCTATGTCTCCACGAATGTGTAAAGTTCTCGCTCCCATGCTAGGTTTAACCAAATGTCTGACAAAGCCAATCTCACTGTGGCAAAGGGCAATGAAAACTTAGCATTAGCAGAGCTTTCTAATGTTCTCTTGGCCTATCACATTTGCATGTGAACTCCTGGGAGGCCATCTCATTTTCTCCAGTGTGTTTTATCAGGAAATATCATCACTCCTGCTAGGCACCTCTCATGGGTGCTCAGGAACAGGAGGAGGAACAATGGGTTTCTCTGAGAATTTTCACCCCTGGTCTATTAAGTCTTCACTCTGATTCCTTTATAAACTCCTGTTGCAGGAAACAATATGAGCTAAATTTGAAGCACAGACTACATGTGTGTTTTGACACACTTAAAAATACTAGTCTCCTATCATTAATCAAAGATTGTGATATTGAGTGCTGTTTTTTATTGTTATTGTTAATTTAAAAATTATGTTTATGTGTGTATGTGCACACCCATACCAAAGTGTGCTTGTGGAGCACACAGGACTCCATAAGGTGAGGGAGGCGGAAGGATACAGGGTTTAAAGCCAGCTTGAACTAAGTGAGTTCTACACTAACCTGAGCTGCACAGTGAGACATTTATCAACAAAACCAACAAAACTTTAAATCAAATCAAACAAAATCCAAACTAAGGCAGACGTCAAACTAAGCAAAGCCAGTTGATTTCAGATTTTCATAGTAAAATGATTCTTTATGGAAAATACCCAATTTTCCACTAGGTGGCACTGCTGTACCCTGAATTAGCCCCCAATAGGCAAAGAACAAGAGAGCATTCTACCCACAAATTCATTTTCATCATTGTTTAAACCATTAGGTTGTCATTGCCATGACACAGAAGAAAATTCTACTCATTTCTATGTAACTTTGTCTAAGTTGCCACTTGCAAATTCTGTTCAGATGGCAAAATATCTCATTAGAGGAGCTAACTTATAATTTTTAAGAAAAACAACCGAAGGGAATATGTAAAGATAAAAATTTATCTTTAAAAATTGTTACATGCAAAAAATTAAGCAAATGATGTAAGTAGACTTTAGGAAATGCTACATTTTGACAATATTAATTTTTTTTTAAGTTAAGATAACTATTATTGGTGGGTTTGATGATTCACACCCATATTCCCAACAGTCTAGAGCCTGATAGGATAATCATCATGAGTCCAAGGCCAACCTGGGTTATACAGCAAATTTCTGGTCAGCCTGGGCTACAGAATGAGACCTTGCCTCAAAAACTTTTAAAAAAATTATTAAAACAAAACAAAAAAACAGCCGGGCAATGGTGGCACATGCCTTTAATCCCAGCACTCGGGAGGCAGAGCCAGGCAGATCTCTGTGAGTTCCAGGCCAGCCTGGTCTACAGAGTGTGAGCCAGGACAGGCACCAAACTACACAGAGAAACCGTGTCTCGAAAAAACAAAAACAAAAAACAAAACAAAACAAAAACAAAACAAACAGAAACAAAACAAACAAACAATTTGGCAAAATTCTGTAGTAACAAACCTAAGTCTTGAAAGAAAGGAAAAAGTTTATTTTAGTTGTAACTCAAATCCAAGCCTTATTTATCTCATTGCCAAGCATGCAGGGCTTCAGTAGCTGCCATGGCCTGTGTAGTGTATGAACCGTGCCTTTGGAGACCGTTCGCAGGAGTTCTTCGATGCTGCCGATGAAAAAAATATCCAAGATGTGAGCTGGAGAAGGCTCGGTGGCAGCCAGACGATGCCTGTTGTTAAGTTCGTCTTCACAGGGATTAGGTGAGGGAAGCAACATGGAACGTCCCTCCCTTAACACTGCTGTCCATTTTATGCAACCATAGGGCGTGAGAGCCGCACTGTGGACCGCACCGCACACCTCGTCCCTGGGAGTGGGGAAGCCACAAGTAGAGCCTTATGGAACAGATTTGCAGGGTCCGAGGCGATGACTCATCGTCCGGGAGAGGCACGCCTTCCAGAAGGAAAGACGAAGAAAGAAGAGTATTATACGCTCAGTCTACTATTTTCACTCTTCGCTTTCAGTTAAACTGTGACATCAATCATTTGGTTACGGCAACCCATTAATTCACCAAACGGAAGCTCCGTTGCAGTTAAAGACTCCTTTAAAAAACATGCATTAGGGTTTGGAGAGATGGCTCAGCGGTTAAAGAGCACTGGCAGCTTTTCTAGAGGTCTTGAGTTCTATTCCCAGCAACCACAGGGTGGCTCACAACCATCTGTAATGAGGTCTGATACCCTCTTCTGACATAAACTTGTACATGCAGATAGAACACCCATATACATAAAACAAAACATGAGATAAGCAAACCTATGCTTTCTTGTATTGTCCATGTAATTCTGCCATTTTGCTAATCCTGTTAGTCCATGAGGCCTGGACGTACCATAAATAAAACTCTTAAGATTTCTCATGAGTAGGTAAAGAGTGGCTAGTATTTTCATTAAAAATGAGCCAACACTAAATGATATTGAATTTTTTCCTGACTCTGTTCATGGCATGCATTAAAAAGTACTGTTGTACTTAAGTGTTTTTTAAAATTCTTTTAATTTTTAAATTACTGTGTGTATGTGTGTGTATATTTCTGTGAGTGGGTATGCACGTGTGCAGGCAGGCAAGAGGCCAGCCTTGGGTGTCATCTCAGACACCATCTACCTTTTTTTTATTTTTTTATTTTTTTATTTTAATGACAGGGTAGGTTGCTAGCCTGGAACCCGTCAAGTAGGGACCTGGCTGCCTCTGTCTCCCCAGTGCTGGGTGGGATTACAAGCGTGTCTTTCCATGCTCAGTTTTTTGGTTTGGTTTTTTTGTTTGTTTGTTTTTGTTGTTGTTTTTCAAGACAGGGTTTCTCTGTGTAGCTTTTTTTAAAAAAATATTTATTTATTTACTTTTATTTTATGAACATTAGGTTTTGCCTGCATTCATGTCTGTGTGAGGGTGTTGGGTCCCTTGGAACTGGAGTTAGAGACAGTTGTGAGCTGCCATGTGGGTGCTGGGAATTGAACTCAGGTCCTTTGGAAGAGCAGTAAGTGCTCTTAAACTCAGAGCCATCTCTTCAGCCTCTCTGTGTAGCTTTGGCGCCTTTCTTGGAACTCACTCTGTAGCTCAGGCTGGCCTCGAACTCACAGAGATCCGCCTGCCTCTGACTCCCATATTCTGGGATTAAAAGCGTGCGCCACCACCGCCCAGCCATGCTCAGTTTTTTATATGAATGCTGACGATTGAGGTCAGGTCATCACGCTTTGGTGGCAAGCCCTTTACCAACAGAGCTATCTTCCAGTCCCCTTAGGAAGTATTTTTTTAGATTGAGATTGAATTTAATAGGACTGAAACATTAGCGTTACATGGCAGGGACCTCATGAATATGCAAATACACCCACATATTTAATGTTTATGGATTACTTTAGCATCTGCCTGTCACTGGACCACCAGCACTACCGGTACTGCTTCACAGTAACAGTGTCTGGACAAGCAGGGGCTTAAATGTCTTTTTGTAGATGAAATGCCAGTGAGCATAAGAATATGAAGATGAACATTGCTGAATTAAATAAATGCAGTGTCCACGAAGAGTGACCTCGATCTTAGTGATTGAATGTGAAATAATTTGTGAACATGGATCACCAAGAATAAGGCAGAGTTCAAAGTCCTTTACTAGGACAGACATTTAAGAAACTACGATATTTGCCACCTTGTCACCCCACCATGTCCTCAGTCCTTAATTTGTCCTCCAGAATGGTTTTCAGCACCTTCTGCTTTGCTTTTCTTTGAACAACCTTGGTTGCTGGTCCTCTCCTTGTACGGTGCTCGAGACATCTCTTTTCTGTTGTTGGCTCTTGTGTGCACCAGGCTGGCCGGTCTGCTGGCTTCTGGGGTCTCTCCTAGCCCTGCCTCCCGTCTCGCCGTAGGAGAACTGGGATGACGTGTGCTCTACCACACCTGCGTTCAGGTAGGGGCTTGCCATTTACACTTAGATCCTCACACTTGTACAGAAATCACTCTACCCACCGAGCCAGATTTCCAGCACCAGAATTCTTTTCTAAATGTTTATTATTTAATTTTTTTCATATAATATATTTTTATCATGTTTCTCCCCCCCCATGTCTCCCAGATCCTACACACCTCCCTCTCCATTCACCTACCTTTATATTCTCCCCCTCTTTGTCTGTCTGTTTCTCCTCAAAAACAAAAACAAAAAACCAATAAGACAAAAAAAATGCTGAAATCAAACCAAAATCCCACAAAAAGGCATATAATTCACTTTGTGTTGGCCAGCCTTTCCTGGGCATTGGGCCTGTCCCAGGGTGTGGTTGATACACCCAGTGGCCCTCTATGGGAGAACACTGATCTTCCCTTTGCCAGCAGATATAAGTGATAATAACTCCTTCCCCATTTCCCTTCCTCCTCTCAGGGCTGGACTTACCCTCTGCAGGTTCTGTGCATGCTGCCACAGTCTTTGTTAGGAACTCTGCAGGTTCTGTGCATGCTGCCACAGTCTTTGTTAGGAACTCTGCAGGTTCTATGGATGCTGCCACAGTCTTTGTTAAGAACTGTGCAGGTTCTGTGGATGCTGCCACAGTCTTTGTTAGGAACTCTGCAGGTTCTGTGGATGCTGCCACAGTCTTTGTTAGGAACTCTGCAGGTTCTGTGGATGCTGCCACAGTCTTTGTTAGGAACTCTGCAGGTTCTGTGGATGCTGCCACAGTCTTTGTTAGCTCATGTGTGCCCCAGTCCTGTTGTGTCCGGAGCACTCTGTTTCCTTAGAAGCATCCCCCACCTCTGGCTCTTACAACTGTTCCACCTTCTGCATAGATCCCTGAGCCTTGTGGGGAAGGCTTTGATGAAGACATCCTATTTAGGACTCAGTGCTCCAAAGTCTCTCACTCCCCTAGGACCATATTTCTTGGCTCGGATATTTTGTTACAACAGTATTAATATGTGAATAAGAAATGGCTGTGTAATACTTCCTGCCCCTTCATCTGGACAAGGCAGGCCTATGAAAACACCAGGTTATTTAACAAAGGCCAACTGGCGTTACCGTGTAGTCTTTATGCTTGGTTCTGTGCTAGTGTTCTCTACACACCATGCTGTTTTATTACAGTCTTTGTGCCTTTGATAATGTCGATTTCTCTACCTCAAATTGATAATCCATCTTTCTTCATTTGTGAAACTGCTGAACATCTTTAAGACTTATTTTAAGCATGACTTGTGCCACAAATCCAAAAGCCACAAAGACCAAAAGAGTCTCACAGGACACCACCCATGATCCACTGGAGAAAGTTATGAGGTTTTTTTTCCCTTTTGTGCACACTCACAGCATCCTGTACTAAATTACGAAACTCCCGAAAGGAAGCAATAAAGAAATTTGGAGATCAACAGGAGAGGTGGCTCAGACACCAAGAGCACTTGTTGCTCTTGAAGAGGACCCAGGTTTTATTTCCAGGGTTCACATGGCAGCTCACAACCATCTGTTACAGCAGATGGATCCAAGGTATCTGATGTTCTCTTTTGGCCTTTTTAGACACTGCATGCATGTGATGTACAGGCATGTTTTCAGGCAAAACAGTCATACACATAAAAAGGAATAGATAATTTTTTAAAAAATTAAAAATATTTGAGGACAGCTGACTCCTGTTTTTTCCCCAAATATCCCCAAATTCGCTGTCTCCATCACTAGGGTGGTCAGTCGTTGATCAACCGGAAGCCACTCATCTACTCACGCTTCCTCCAGAGCGTGTCCAGGGACAGAATTCGACTTTGGAAGTCATTTCCTTTCAGAACTTGTGTCTTTGTTTATTTTGATGTCTTGTACCATGTTGCTGCAGAATCAAATCATCCCTAGCATCCTCTTTCTTCTAAAATCTTCCATCATACATAGAGACATTTAAACATGTTCAAAGAGCAAACGAGATGAATCTCCATGTAGTCATCATCCTGCTGCCACAGCTACCAGCTCACAGCTGACGACATTGCAGCTAATGGCTGCCTACAACTTTCTGCACGGGTTTTCAGTTATTTCGAACCAAAATCCAGAATCATATGATTTTGTGGTAAATGTCCATTTGGAATCATACTTCTGCTCTTTTGTAGGTCATTTGTTTTATTCTCTGTAAGTTTTCAGGGAAATTCTTTCTAAAGTTCTAAAATTTAACAATATGCCCACTATACCCATTTCTGTGGCTGGTTTTTTTTTTT
>CABHPH010130513.1:0-48051 GCA_902168325.1 Peromyscus nudipes
TTCAAAAGGATAAGATAATAAATTATTTAGGTTTTCAATTAAAAGATAATGGTGTCATGCCCCAAAAGGTTGAATTACGTAAAGATCAGTTGCGCACATTGAATGATTTTCAAAAATTGTTAGGAGATATCAATTGGGTCAGAAGTTATTTGAGGATGCCAAATTATGAATTAAAACCCTTATATGATGTATTGAATGGGGAAGCAGCTTTAGATTCACCAAGATCCTTAACCCCTGAAGCAAGAGAAGCATTGGAAAAGGTAGAGAGAAGGTTACAAGAGGCATTTTTACAGAGAGCAAAAGAAAATGAAACTATAACTTTGTGTATCTTACCCACCTTTTTACAGCCAACAGGGCTGTTGTGGCAAGGTGGACCTTTATTATGGGTTTATCCTAAGGTATCTCCAGCTAAAGCTATTGAATATTATCCTACTGCAGTAGCAGTGCTTGCTCAACATGGTATTCAACAATGCATTCAATATTTTGGCATAAATCCCGCCATCTTGATTGTGCCTTATAATTCACAGCAAGTTCAGACGCTCTGTGCAACAGTTGATGATTGGGCTATATTACGATGTGCCTTTTCGGGAAAAATTGATTGTCATTATCCCAAACATCCTTTAATGGGCTTTTTTAAAGAACATCCAATAGTTTTTCCCAGAATAACCTCAGCAGAGCCTTTATTAGGGGTTAGTACAATATTTACAGACGGAGCAAAAACGGGATGTGGTGCTTACATGGTAGATTCTCAAAAACCAATAAAACATCAATTCCTCCCCGGAGCAGCACAAAAGGTGGAGTTGCTTATAGTGATAGAGGTTTTTAAGGCTTGTCTTTTCCCTTTTAATTTGGTTTCAGATTCTTGTTATGTAGTAAATGCCTTAAAATGCCTAGAGTGTGCAGGGCCTATAAAGGCTTCTAGCCCAGTAGGATCTTTATTTCAACAATTACAACAGTTGATCTGGCAACGAACATCCCCTTTTTTTGTTCAACATATACGAGCACATTCTGGATTGCCAGGACCTTTGACAGCAGGTAATGATGTGGTAGATCAATGCACCCGGCAGGAGTGGATGTTTCTTATTTCCGCTATACAGAGAGCTTATGATTTTCATAGAACATTTCATGTTAATGCCAGAGCTTTACAACAAAAATTTTCCATCTCTCGAGCAGATGCACGAAAGGTTGTTTTAGATTGTCCACAATGTGTTATTTATCATCATCCTCCTGGTTTGGGAGTTAATCCTCGAGGTTTGCTTCCATTACGAGTATGGCAAATGGATATCACTCATATCCCTGAATTTGGATGTATTAAATACGTTCATGTATCAGTAGACACCTGCTCAGGGATTATTCATGCATCGCCACTGACAGGAGAAAAGGCATCTAATGTTATTACCCATTGCCTAGAAGCATGGGCGGCCTGGGGAAAACCAGGACAACTCAAAACGGACAATGGACCTGCCTATACAGGGCAGAAATTTGCATCCTTTTGTCAGCAAATGGATGTACAACTTGTACATGGCCTGCCCTACAATCCGCAGGGTCAGGGTATAGTAGAACGTGCCCATCGTACGTTAAAAGAAGTTTTACAAAAACAAAAAGGGGGAATAGGCCACGGCCGTACCCCTAAAGAAAGAATATCCATTGCTCTATTTACCATAAATTTTTTGAATTTGGACATTTACAATCAGTCTGCCGCAGATAGACATCAGGGTCAGCAAGGCCCCTCTAAAGGAATGGTGCAATGGAAGGACATGTTGACAGGTGTTTGGCATGGTCCGGATCCCGTGCTGACATGGGCACGAGGTTCTGTTTGTGTTTTCCCACAGGATCGGCAAGATCCGATCTGGGTACCTGAACGTTTGGTGAGGAGAACTCAATATTGAGAAGCCTATGTGTACTCGTGCTGTAAACTTGTCTAAACAGTTGTCTAGTTATCTTCTAGGAAATTGGACAGGAGAATTCGATGGCCTGATGGATCAACTGAAAGTGGCCATAGTTGCGGTCAATTCAACTCGAGTGGATCCTGGACCTGCAGAAGGACTGTCGTCTGGGATCTCTACGACCATGAACCAGCTGAAAGAGGGGGCGGGTCTAGGTGCCTTAACGGGCCTACTGGTGCTTGCCTCCCTGATTTGCCTGTGGTGCATCTGTCATATTAGGCTCTCTTAGCAGTGCAATGCAGCCATGATCATTCAAGCCTTTACGGTCATAAAGGCCGGACAGTTCCCCCAGACCTGGTTGACTACCTTAATTCATATGCAGGATGCGAGGCTAGTGCACTGCACTCAGGACGACAGCAGCATCGATGGTCTTGAGGAGAGTATGTCTGATTGCATGTGGGTTAATGCCCCAAGTTCCCACCTCTGTGAAAAAGGGTATCGGACAGGTCAAGCATTCTCTGGGTGGATGACACCTGTGTGGATGCCAGTACATAGTCCTCTGTTTTTCCTTGACAGAGATCAGACCTCTGCTCTCGCCTGCTAATTTAAATAAACTAAAAGGGGGAATATGTAGGGAGCTGCGTGTAGCCACGCCTTACAGGTGGCGCTGGTTATCGCCTTCCACCATCCCGAGGTGAGCGCTCCCAGTGGTAAACAATTATAGCAGAGGATGTGGCTTGCTACGCATGCTTGAGCCTATTGGGCAATGCCCACGTGGCGATCTGGGGTTGGCTGCCCAGAGCCTATATAAGGCCGGGAGAGGCTTTGCCCGGGGGGATAATGGATGAATGGAATGGGAGTTTTTAGAAACCAGAAGATTGATTAAGGCCTGAATAAACTGCAAGAAGAAGAGCTCGGTGTTGTGTCCTCCTTGCTGGACGAGTGGGGCGCGACAGACATATGTTTCTATAAAAATATATGGGGAGGTTTGCTTCATGGTGGATTGTAGGCAATTGTGTTATTGTAAGAAATTGGCGATTCTAAGATAGAAATTACTTACTCAGCCACAGGACCTCTGAGTAAACAAATTTGGTGAATAAACAATCTGTAGTCACCAGACCTATCTAGTACATGTCACAACATTCAAGGCAGCTACGGGAGTAGTAAGTGTAGCAGAACAGAACAACATGTGTTCCTCCTTGATTCCATAATGCATCTAAGTATCTCCTAAATGCTGTCTAGTTAGAGGAACAGCACTGTGCAAAATTCCTAGATGAGGAAACTGAGGTTCAGGCAGGATGATGATATATCATAGAAAACTAAATAGTATACTTCGTCCTTGATTCTTAGATAACCAATATGTGTATAATAGTTGATGAGTATTATACTACATTAGAATTTGTTAAAGTTTATTTGCATCCTTACTGATTCTCAATCTCTGTGCATTCTCTTGAAGCTCTGACATTTGTAATGATTCCTCGAAATAGGGCTCTACTCTAAATGACTTACTCACTGAGAAATCAACTTGAAAAACAAAGATAGAGGGAAAAATATTCAAACTTACTCATCAAACATGGGAAGATAAAGCCAGGTATTTATAAGTTTATTGAAATCCTAGTATCACAGGAGAACCAGGATATATCATATATGTGATATCTACACACACATACACACACACACACACACACACACACACGTAGATGTAACCAACTGTTTTATTAAATGAAGAGCACAGAACCAATGCAAGGAAGAAAGCCAAGAGGTCAGAGCTAAGAGCTAAAACCTTACCCTTCCTCCTGTGGTGGTCCTACCTCTCCGAACCAGAGCTACTTCCTGTGTTAAAGTCTTTATATAGAGTTTCTGTTCTGCCTTCTCATTGGTTGTAAACCTAATCACATATCAGCCTCATCATGGCCTGTCTGTATAGATCTCCAGGTGTTCTATGGTTGGTATTGAGATTAAAGGCATGTGTATCCAATGCTGGCTGTATCCCTGAACACACAGAGACTTACCTAGCTCTGCCTACCAAGTGCTGGGATTACAAGCGTATGCCACCACCGCCCTGCTTTCCTATGGCTTGCTAATAGCTCTGACCACCAGGCAACTTTATTTATTAACATACAAATAACATTTTAGTACAAAAGAAAATATCACCATACACACACATGCTGTAACTGTTGTTGGTTGCATAGTAAAACTAAATAGGTAGACTGCTGAAGGAACTGCATATTTTGGTACTTCAACATGGAAATTCACAGCTTGTAATAATAGAGGATCAATTACAATGTGGAATGTTTTCCATGATGCCATCAGTCACTCTGTAGGGTATTTTAGAATAATCATCAAAATTGTTATAACTCAGTGTCTCAGATAGGTATTCATTCCTGGGAAGAGACACCATGACCATGGCAACTTTTATAAAGGAACATATTTAATTGGGACTGGCTTACAGTTATTGTCATGGCGAGAAGCATGGCAGCATGCAGACAGATACGATACTGGAAAAGGAGCTGAGAGTTCATATCTTGATCTGCATGCAACAGGAAGTGAATTTCACTGGGCATAGTTTGAGTATATATGGGACCTCAACGCCTATCCCCACCCCCCGACACACACACAGTGAAACACTTTCTTCATACCGTGCCAAACCTGTTACAACAAGGGCACTCTTCCCAATAGTGCTACTCCCTATGGGCCAGGCATTCAAACACAGGAGTCTATGTGGCCCATACCTATTCAAAACACCACACTCAGGGACATGCTTAAGCCATCAGCAAGCCTTGCAGAATGTGGCCAATAGTGAAACCATGGCACATGATTTGTTTTCTCAACCAACATGAAATCCATTCTTAGACATTGTCAAAAACTATTTCCTGGTGAGGTTATGATTTCCATCAATAGGGCTATAAACCAATTTTTGTTAAACAAATGATTTGTGGTTTCCAAAGTACCTTCTATACATTTATGTTGATAACTGTTGATAGCAGGCACTATCACAGAATATATTGCAGAAAACATTTTACAGTATGCCTAGTTAATCTAAGAGACTTCTGCTATTAAAAAAAAAGAGCTGGTGAGATGGCTCCATGACTGAAAGCATTTATTGTCAAACCTGGCAACCTGAGTCAATCCGTGGGAGGAAGATTGACTTCTTCAGATTGTCCTCTGCAATGGCACAACAAAATTTAGTTTATAAATAAATGTAAAAAAATAATTTATTCTGGTCAGTGGTGGGACGTGCCTTTAATCCCAGCTCTTGGGAGACACAGGCAGGTGGATCTCTGACTTTGAAGCTAGCTTCGTCTACAGGTAAGTTCTAGGACAGCCAGAGCTACACAGAGAAATCTTGCCTCAAAAACTGAGAGAGACAGAGACAGAGACTGACTTATACTTGGTTAAAATGCCTAGGATGGAAATTGTTAGTTGTTAAGCTAGAGTAGGCTGATGTTTCTAAAATCATTGGAACATTTATTATTACCTCAAACATCAGGCTAGAGAACATTGAGGACAACATAACAGACATAAGATCTTGAACTAAAGCAAAGTATTGGGGGAAAAGTCTTTTCTCCTGCTGACATGAAAATAAGTAAGCAACGAGAAGTGAAGGCCTTGCTGATTTGGAGAATGACTTGAACTCTATAGATCATTTTGGGGAATTGCAGCATGACACATATAGACGTATTACTGTGATAAATGTAAAGAGGATGTTAATACTCCCTGAGGGAAGAATGTCGCTGATCTACAGACAATGATTCAGTCTGCCCCCCCGCCCTGCTTGGCTATGGCTACAGTGTAGCACGAATCTTAAAAGGTCTTATTAATAAAAACAAACTCAGTGCCAGTTATTGAGGTGAATGCTGGAAGATCAGAGAAGCAGAACAAGCCACAGCCACCTTGCCTCACCAGTTCCTCAGCTGATCCTGTTTCCTCAAACTGGAAGCCTCTGAGTCCTCATCCGAATGAATTTCAGATGAACTGCTGCTAAAAGCCTAAAAGCTTAACCAGGCTCTAGTTCCTGGTTTACAGGCCTTTTACATGTTTCTGCTTCCTGCCATCACTTCCTGGCATTAAAGGCCTATGGCACCATGCCCAGTTGCTTCCAGTATGGCTTTGAGCTAACAGAGATCCAGATGGATCTCTGCCTTCAGAACACTAGGATTAAAGGTGTGTGTGCCACCATTTTCTGGCCTCTATGTCTGTCTAGTGGCTGTTCTGTTCTCTGACCCCAGAGAAGTTTATTAGTGTTCACAATGTATTGGGGAACACATTATCACCACACTACAGTCTGGTAGTGTATATGGGAGGTGGAAAGTTGATTGAAGGCAGCACTCAAGTAAGCAGCTTTCTTGAGTTGAAGACCACACTAAGGTGGATCTTCTCAGAGATGCAGCTGACTTTGATTCTTCCAGGCTCCTCTGAGTAGTTATTCATCCATGTATGTCAAAATAAACCTTAATACTGCATACATGTTCAAGGATGTGTTTGGAGTATATATTTTCTTTGGCGTAACCTACTGTGTATCGCTGGAGAACTGATATTTGTTCTTGCTTCCTCTATAGAAAAGGCAACACAGAACTGAAAAAAACCTTACACATTCTACTTGCTCAATTAAGCTTGAGAGCAACAGTTTTCAAATGGGATTTCCTCTTGTGCTATAGATACATGACGATTCTCAGTTATTTTACATTATCTTTACTAACAAGGTAGTAAAGGGGGACAGTGTTCCTGCTGTTTAATACATTCCACTTCAAAGCTCACCTTCTAGAATAACAACAACAACAAAATAATACAACTCAAACGAATGAATTGATATTGTTGAGAAATTAGGCTTTGTTGAGAACACAAGTAAATGAATGGTCCAATTTCCTCAAGTACAAAGATCTCCTGCTCCTTCGCACTGAATGAAATGTTGCATAAGGATTCAGAAATGTCTATAAGATGTATAATGTATTTAGTAGAAAGGTAGAAGAAAACAGGACATTCTAATGGAATGCTTAAAGTATGAAGGACACATCATGGAATGTACTGAGGACATCTACAACTAACAAAAGTGAAAGAATTCTTAGTAGAGCCTAATTGTCCTTTAGTTAAATCCATATCTATATATAGTTAAGCAGCATCTTGGTCATTCACCATGTGTCCATTTGTGTATGTATATACTTCAACTAAGATGAGTGACACATTAGTAAATCTATGCAACTATCTCCCTTCTAGGTTTTGAGGGCTAATCATTTTACTTAAAAATTGAGGATTTCTCACTAAAACATTCTACTCCTCACTGTTCTACCAAATCTTTTTTTTTTCAAAATTTAGAGGGAATTAGTACTGGACCTGGGGAGATATATCATGTCTGTATGTCCCTTCCTTCCATGTGTGAGGACCGGAGTCCTGTTCCAGATTTTTGTGAAAAAACACAATGTGATAACTTCTCTTTGTAACTGTAGCAGTAGGTAGGCAGACCTAAGGAGATCTTCCATGAGTTGCAGGTAGAAGTAAAGGCAGCTATCTCAAAAATCAAGGGAGAAGTGACTGGAAAATCGTTAACTAAAGCAAACCTCTGACAACCAAAATCATGTGCATATAAATATATACTCATACATATCCAAGTACATATATAATCTTACATACTTACATGGATACAGGAAGTGTTAAGGAAATACTGCTGGGAATAATGTCAAAAATACATTTCCATTTGATGTTTAGAGCCAGCCTGGAGTTGAAGAAAATGCCTACCCTGCCTGGTCTAGACTGGCAGAATACAGTCATCTGATGAAGACACTTACATTTTTGCCTTTTATAGCCTGGTCTCCTGCCTGAAAATGGAGGCTCATAAGACCAACACGTACCTCAAGGTCCTGAGGTGCCGAGTTGTCTTTAACAATGAGTGTTTTTAGAATGAGTGCTGAGTGCACAACCTTGCAATGTCCTGCTGACATGAGCTTGTTGAACCAGAACTGCAGTGCTTTTTTTTCTCTTCTCAGTGCATGCGTGGCTATAATGGAATTGTTCGTATACAATACAATCTAGTTCTAAGAAACAATGTGAAATTTTAACAAAGTCTCTTATTTCCATTTAATATAACGTGGATCCAGGCTTTTTTGATGTGCATGTAAAAATCTGAAGTTTTACAAGTGCACAAGACAGCAGAAAACTTATTTTAGATCTCAGTGAATGAAGGTAGACAATTTACTTAAAACCAAAGCAAGAGATTGTTGCTACCTATTAGATCCATTTTATTAAGGGGATGGATATCTGAGGGAGTTTATAAAGAAAACCATTCTGTGAGCAACATTATAGTCTAAAAACAACCAACACAGGTTCAATGATATTGGACTGTCCCCAGGTACCATTAATTTAAACATCTAAAAATGTAGTAGGAAAGAAGTATGAAACAGATCTACATTTCCCTAGTGCCCATCTGCCACCTTGATCATCCTTAGGACCATCTTTTTAGTCTAATAACAAACGATATAGGTTGGATGATATTGGACTATCCCTACACTCATCCCTTTGTCATTTATGGCATGTGCGGCTGCCTGAAAGGGGATACACATAAGACTGACAGTTACCTCAAGGTCTTGAGGTGCCGAGCTATCTTCAAGAAAGAGTGTTATTAAGAATGAGTGCTAAATGCACATCTTTGCAAAGTCCTGCTGACATGGTCCTTGTCGAACCACATCTTCTATGTTTTTTTTTCTCCTTAGATATTATTTATTTTCTTCATATCAGGAGGCTTGTAGAGACTGTCCCTGACCTTGTCCATTCTCACCTTTTCTATTTTTTTAACAGTATTTTAAAATATTTATTTTGTCACAAATTATTTCTTTTTTATTTTATTTTATTTTATTTTATTTTACAATATAATTCAACTTTGCATATCAGCCATAGATTCCCCCGTTCTCCCTCCTCCCGTCCCGCACCCCTCCCCCCGGCCCACCCCCCATTTCCATCTCCTCCAGGGCAAAGACTCCCCCGAGGGTTGAGATCAACCTGGTGGACTCAGCCCAGGCAGGTCTAGTCCCCTCCTTCCCAGCTGAGCCAAGGGTCTCTACTAAGCCCCAGGTTTCAAACAGCCAATTCAGTACCCACTCATAGGAGAATACTAGTTGTGGAACAAGGATGACTGGACGGCTACTCACAACACCAGGGAGGCTACCTGGAAAACAGGACCCCAAGAAAGACACGGGGATCGCCCAATGACGGAGAAATGGATGAGATCTACATGAACAGTCTGGACATGAGTGGGGGTAATGAGGGGCGAGGGGCGAGGGAAAGAGATCTTGGGGGAGCGGGAGATCCCAACTGGATCAAGAACAGAGAGGGAACACAAGGAATGTTCATGGTAAATGAAGACCACATGAGAATAGGAAGAAAAAAAGTGCTGGAGAGGCCCACAGAAATCCACAAAGATGCCCCCACAATAGACTGCTGGCAATAGTCGAGCAATAGCCCGATCTGACCTATCCTGGTGATAGGATGACCAAACACCCTAATTGTCGTGCTAGAAACCCCATCCAGTGACTGAGGGAACTAGATGCAGATATCCACAGTCAGGCCCTGGGTGGAGCTCCGGGAGTACAATTGGCGAGAGGGAGGAGGAGGGTTTATGTGAGCAAGAGTTGTTGGGACCAGGGATGGATGGAATACAGGGACAAGTGGCCAAACGAATGGAAACACATGAACTGTGAACCAATGGCTGAGGTGCCCCCAACTGGATCAGGCCCTCTGAATGGGTGAGACAGTTGATTGGCTTGATCTGTTTAGGAGGCATCCAGGCAGTTGGACTGGGTCTTCTATGTTTTTTAAATTTATCTTTTTAATGCATGTACGGTCTTAGTATAAAACATGGTTCTTTAGAAAAACCTGATTCAATATACAAATTTATCAGTTTATTATGTCCATTTAATATAACATGGACCAAAGCCTTCTTATATTCTTGTAATCATGTTCAAAATAAGTAACATTTGAAAAGCAAATAATATAGGAGATGGCTTTCTTAGAGCCTATAAATGAAAATGTGGAAATTATTTAAAAATGAACCAAGAGATTGCTATTACTCAGTAGATCCATTGGATCAAGAAGATGGTTATCTGGTAATTTACAAAGGCAACTATGCTTTGAGTAAATTATCATTAAATAATAATACACAGTAGTATTTCTCTACTATTGTACTGTCCATAAGTACTCTTATTTTACATGTTCAAAAAGTATTCAGAGGAATTATTAAATGTCTCTAAATTCCTCCAGTGTCCATCTGCAAACATGATCCTCCTTGGGGCCATCTTGGACAGATTCCCCATGTTTAGATTCCTGTGATTCTTAAAACATTTCATCTCATATGCACATTACTAAGACATTCTCCCTTCATTCTCTAGTTTTTAATTCACGTATCAATGATGATTTAATTTATATATTGTATCAATATCTCTGTCTTTTCTCTCTTCTTCCAATTGATACCCACAACAGTCTCAATAGGTAAAGACAAATGTAAAGCTATGAAACATTGAAGTTGATGACTAAAGAGTTTATGGACAAAGGGTCAAGTAGTTCCTCTAAGAATTAGGTGATTCTCTTCTTCTTACACTAGTGATGTCATGACATATTGAATGGTGAAATATCAAGGGATGGTGTGTTAATTAGGACACAGCACCTGAATAAATTGTCCTCTCCCCATCTTGTCATCCTTTTCAGATGCTGTGGAGAGTTCTCTCTCCAAGAGGGCACACTGCTCATAAAAACAAGTAACTCTCAGAATGTCCCTATCTCAACTGATGCACTTGTCACAGGCATCTGTTCCACTCCAACATGAGCAGTACAGCACTGGATCACTGTGGATGTCTCAATCCAGCTCTATCAATTCTATTTCCTGCCTCTGTGTATACATCACACTGTTAAGAAAGTCTTTTTTCTTAGCAGATATTCATGAGGAATCTGAACTACATGTCTCATCTTTTGACCTGAAGGGTAATCATCTGATAAATATAGACATTCCCTATCAATCCATTATTTGATAACACCATGCACTAAAATAAATGAATGTTTTATTTTCCAACTAGAAAGAAATATTTGGTTGATGGTATCATGCTGTCCACTGCCTCTTGTTAACTCATGGCATGAACTAAAGTAGCTGCCTGATATGTTGAAAAGGCAGTGGAATCAAGGCTGTCTTTAATTTTCTTGTAATAGATTTTGTATGGCTTTGAAGACAAACACGTAACCTGAATTCAAACAGTGAACATATTCAGAAAAATCAACTGAAAATAAGTGTGAACATATAGATAAAGAATATGTCAAATTTAAGAAAGAAATGTGAACTGCATATCTGATATAACATAAATGATGAGATGATGATTGTCCTAATACTTGAAACTACCCTGGGCTTTCATGTCAATGTGTGTGTGTGTGTGTGTGTGTGTGTGTGTGTGTGTGTGTGTGTGTGTGCAGAATTCATTTCCATTATCTCATCTGTGCTGGTGGCTTTTAAACGTACATATCAAATCTGCACATTCTTTTGGATTAGAGTTGGGTGTCAGATGTCTTGTGAAGTCACGCTCTGCTCTCCTTTATTTTGAAGACTGTCTCTGAACCAGAACTATTTGTTTCTGTTAGACTTGTAATGTTACCATGGTCTATTTATTACCTGTATCTGTGCACTGAAAGCTTCCTCTTTCCAGAAGGACATATCAATGTTCAGGGTATATGCTAGCGCTAGATTTGTAGTATTTAACTATAGTATCTAACTATGAATATCTATGTCTAGCTCCATCCATTTTCTGTAAGTTTCAGTTTCCTAATTGCTGAATAGTATTCCACTGTCTAAATAAGTGGTTCTCAACTTGTGTCTCATTATCCCTTTGAGGGACAAATGACTTTTTCAGAAGGGTCACAATTCAGATATCCTGCATATCATCTATTTATATTACATTTCATAACAGTAGCAAAACTATAGTTTTGAAATATCAACATAAATAATTTTATGGTTTGCTGTCACCACAACATGATGAACTGTATTAAAGATAGGAGCATAGAGAAGATTGAGAATCACTGGCCTAAATAATCCAATTTTTAATATTAATTCATCAGTTGATCAACACCTAGGCTGTTTCCATGATATGACTAGTGCACAGAACACAATGAAACACAGATAAGTAGGTATCACTATAGTCAGGCAGAGTCCTGTAGATGAATTTCTAAGCAGTCTTATTAAATAAGAAACACAGAGCCAAATACACTGGTAATAGCCAATGAGATCAGAGAAATAGTGAATAGCCACCAACTAACCTTATCTTACCACCTCACCATAGCTTCCCAAGAGAGAGCTTCTTCCTGTCTAACCTGTGCTTTTATTGCCTTCCTGTTCTGCCTTCTCATTGGCTCTAATCCCAGCCACATCACTTCCTCATTACTGTCTGTCTATACAGACCTCCAGGTTATCTCTGGTTGGTACTGGGATTAACAGCACGAGTCACCACGCTTGGCTTGTCCTTGAACACACAGAGACTCTGCCTGCTATGTGATTGGATTAAGGGCATGGGCTACCATCGCCTGACTTCTGTTTATGGCTCACTATGACCTCTGATATCCAGGCAAACTTTATTTATTAACATACAAATAAAATATCACATTTCAGCACAAATAAAACATCACCACAGAGTCCTCTTATAGTATGCACAAGATTATCATAGATGGATTATGTCGAAGATCTATCCTAGCATTTTTAGGAACCTTCACTTTGGTTTCCATACAGACTGTACCAAATTGAACCACCACCAGCTCTGAAATATAGTTTCTCTTTCCCCATTCATATGTACATGCATTTGTGCTCAGCCTTTTAAATTTTACTTGTATTTATTTTTGAAATTTTTATTTTGTGTGTGTGTGTGTGTGTGTGTGTGTGTGTGTTTCCCTGAATCCATGCATTTGTACCACATGTCTACAAAGACTTAGGATTTCATAACAGTCAGTGAGGTCTCTATAGCCAGAAGTTTGGAAGTTTTCCTGTGTCCCCCAGCCACTGGTCCCAAATAAACTCACAGAGACTTATATTAATTAAAAACTGTTTGACCTGTGGCTCAGGGTTATCATTACTAGCTTTTACAACTTAATTCAGCTCATTCCTATTAATCTATGTATTGCCACAGGGCTTCATGGTGTTACCTGTGTTCCATTACATCTTGTTCCCTGGCAGGGCTCATTGTCTCCTTTGATTCCACCTTCTCCTTATCTCTATGCTTGGATTCCCATCTGGTTCTATTCTGCCTTGCCATAGGCCATAGCAGTTTCTTTATTAACCAGTAGCAGCAACACATATTCACCGTGGACAGAAAGTCTGTCCCACAGCAGGTCTTCTTGGATGGCGATTACAGATCATTGTGGGACACTACAGGATTAGCTATTGAATCTGGGTCTTCTGTAAACCTGGGTCTTCTGTAAGAGAGGCAATCCTGTTAAGTTCTGAGCCATCTCTATAGGCATAGTCATTGTTTTTCTTACTCTTGTCATTATTCTGCTGCAAGATGAGATCACATAGTTTAAAAGGCACTTTCTTGGTGTCTAAAGATGCTTAACACATTTTTAAAAAAGCAGTCTTGCTCAGCCATTTTTATTTTTTCCTTTTAGAAGTCTTTCTCTACTTGCATCGCCATCTTTATTATGGCTTTATCATTTTCAGTAGACTTGAGGTGCTATAGATGCTAACCCTCTGACAGAAGGATAGATGAGGAGGTTTTTCACGTTCTGTAGGTTGCCTCTTCAGCCAAATTGAATTGCTCCTTTCTGTAAAGATTATTTTTGCTTCATGTGGTTCTTACTATTTGTCAATTTCTGGTCTAATACAAGTGGTACCATGATCTATTCAAATGGGACAGGGGTATTTTTAGAGCCTGGACCTTCAACTCTAATCCTAACTTTCTCCTATGTCAGGATCTGATATCATGTTTTATGTTGAATCCCTTGATGTATTGGAATTGTTTTTGTTAAGATGGACACCTAAAGAGGTAATCTTATTCTTCTTAATGTAGCTATTAAATTTAACAGCAGTATCAATGGTTCAAGATACTGCCTTCCTCCAATGTGTGCTCTCTTTGTCAGATATCAGGTGGTTGTTGAAGTTTGAGCTTTTAGTTTATTTCTCAATTCTAATCCACGGGTCAATGAATGTGTTTATATGTCAGTATCATGCTGATTTTGTTTTCACATCTCACACCATAACTGGAAATTGGCATGACGATTCTTTAAGCAGTTTTTATTTTATTGGTCAGTGTCTGGCCTAGTCCTTGCTTTCTGTTTTTAACATATGAAGTTTAATATTATTTTTCATTTTTATAAGAAATGTGTTTGGAATTGTGTTGATTTATCTGATGATTTGATTAGGAATGCCATCTTAAAATATTTATTTTACTATTCCATGACATTCTTCAGGCGAAACAAATGGATTGAAAAGCTAATAGTGACTGAAAGCTTCATCACTACTGGTTATCTTGATAGTGCTAGAGCTTCATAACCATACAACCAGAGATAAATGTAATCATACACCTTGTCAACCTTGGAACCCTGTGAGCCACAATAATGGCCAGGTTGCTAAGATAAGCCTACTGGTGTAATAGTGGTGTAAATATTGTGGGAGTGATCAACCATTTGCTTCCTGGATCTTAGCCCATCTTTACAAGAAGGAGCCTAAACCTGAAATAGTTATGTGGCCACTCAATTTGTGGGTCTGTATGGAGAACCTACTACAATTATTCTACCAAATATATATTGTACTAAACCAATTCCCATTGTATCATTTTATACCCATTCCTTGGTACATGTCTCAAATGAAGCATATGATGCTTCATTTTTGAATTAGTTGGCAATTAAAATGTAGATGAACAACTAGTTAAGGTATGGAAAATTAATGAGTGCATAGTGGTCTACCCTAGATGGGACATCTATATCACACCTCCCTCAACCCAAGGCTCAGAGATGATTGAGGATAATCAGTAGTAATGAATAGAAGAGCCTAGAATCATGGATACCTGCAAGGCAACTGTGTTTGCTGGACCAAATATTGACTTTGCAAATATGGACTATAGTGTTTAAGCATCATGCAGAAAACATTCACAAGGTCAAGCCATGCAAAATTCAAGCACAGAAAAAAGGAAATTTACACTAAGTCACAGCAATAGCTAAGGAATGTAGGCAATTGATAGCTGTTAAGTGTCTTCAATGTTCTGACGCATTGTATGTCTAACATGCTTCCATATATGGATGCACACATTAGTGTATATAGTTAGTAATAATAGGACTGATTTCTTTTTAATAAGGACACAATGTTAGATGTGGCTATACGTGTAAAAGATGGGTGCATGTATCACTGAGCAGATGACAGTGGGATGAAAATACAATATAAGAAATTCTTGAAAACATATTTTCATCCAATATATTCTGATTTCAGTTTCCACTTCCCCAAATTCTCCTCTCTTACTAACCTACTCTAATCCACACACTTTCTCTCTATTTATATCCCTTAGGGAAGGATTGATGGAGACATGACTTTTAGAACTATGTGTTCCAAGGTCTCCCACTCTATGAACATTTTCCATTTGTGGGTTTCTATTTATTCCCATCAAGTGCTGGAGGAAGCTTCTCTGATGAAGCCAGAGCAAGACAGTGATCTATGAGTATAGCAGAATGTCATTAGAAGTCATTTTCTTGCTAAGTTCACATAGTAGAACAATAGTATTTGGTGTTCCTCTAGGTCCTTGACCTTTCTTTCTCAGGTATTTGGCTACTCAGGCAATGTTGGGGATACTTTCCATTTCAGAGAGTGGGCCTTAAGTCCAATCAGGTATTGGTTGATTAGTCACAATATTTATGGCCACTATTGCACTAGCATATTTTGCAGGCAGATTATCATTGTAGATATACAATTTTGTGACTGTGTTGGGTTGACCTTTTTCACTTCGTAGCACACAGTGCAGTGTTTTTTCTAGTGCCATGTGTACTAGTCAGTAGTAATAAAGGCTCTAGATAGGCACTATCTCCACTCCTCCATTTTCAATGAGTTGGATAGGTTTTTGACTCAGTAGTAGGGCCTTACCACCAGTTTTTGAAGAGCAACCAAATAACCTTTGCAGTAGCTTACATTGTTTTGGGGTTCCTTTGGGGTACTTTTTTGCCAACAATCCAATTAGATGTAGCCCATTCCTTGAACTAGAGACTTTATTTGGTGACAAGATATACCCTGTTGAGAATCTGATTCCAATTATATGGTGATTCCATTTAGAACATCTTCATACATTCATACATTTTAGGAAGCTTCTACTGTATTAGATTTCTATACAACCTCTCAATTGGCAGTTTTAACTGACCCTCTCAGTATTGCCTCCATGAGCACTCTCTTCCTTCCCCTTCTTCTTTGATACTCCTATTCCAGAACCCTCCTCAAGGTCATCTATAACAATCTATTCCATTTTTTAGGGTGATACAACCCTTCCCTTTAGGCCCAGACTATCCCTAACCTCTGTGGTTAGAAGGAATGTAGCCTACTTATCAAAGTCTTAACTGCTAACATCAACATATAAGGAAATGAACACCATATTTGACTTTTTAGTTCTAGGTTACCTCATTCAGAATGGTTTTGTTTTAGCTCTATCCAATTACATGAAAATTTCATGATTTCATGTTTTAAACAGCTGTTCAATATCCCACTGTGAAAGTATACCACATTTTCTTTATCTTTTCATATATTGATGGACAACTAGTCTGTTTCTAGTTTCTGGCTATTATGAAAAGAGCATCAATGAATATAGTTGAACAAATGTCTATGCTATAGGTTCTAGAATCCTTTGGGTATATGTCCAAGAGAAGCATAGCTGGATTTGAGGTAAATCTATTGACAACTTGCAGTGGATCTGACACACTGATTTCCATAGTAGATGTTCAAGTTTGCATACTTACCAGCAATTCATGAGTTTCTCCCATACCCTACATCCTTAAAGGAATGAGGTATCATTTGTTTTAATGATCTTGGCCATTCTAACTGTTGTAAGATGAAATCTCAAAATAGTTTTGATTTGCATTTCCTAACGACTAAGGATGTTTATCATTTCTTTAAGTACCTCATAGCTGTTTGTGTTTCCTCTTTTGACATTACCTGATTATATCTGTACCATCTTTTGAATTGGGCAATTTACTTTCTTGGTACCAAGTTTTTCAAAATTTTATATATTTGAGATATTAGTCCTTTGTCCAATGTGTAGTTGGAAAACATCTTTTTCCTCTATTGTAGCCCAGAGATTTATTTCTACAATGGTATCCTTTGCAATACAGAAGCTGTTCAGTTTCATGAGTCTAATTTATCAATTGTTGTTTTTAGCACCTGAGATATGGGAGTTCTGTTCAAAACTCTGTTTTTTTCTTGTGCTGATGAGTTCAAGACCATTTCCCATGTTCTCTTAAAAGATGTGTGTATCTGGCCTTATGTTGAGGTCTTGATTAATTTCGAGTTGAGATTTGCCAAGGGTTATAAGTATGAACCTATTTGCACCTTCTACATTCAGCCATCTATTTTAACGACCACCACTTTTTGAAGATGTTTGCTTTTTTCTAGTGTCTATTTTTATTATGTTTTTAAATATAATATCAGGTGTCTGTAGTTGCTAGGACTTATGCCTGGGTATTCCATTCAATTTCATTGATCAATATATTTGTTTCTTTGTCAATACCATGCTGGTTTTATAACTATAGCTCTGCAATTAAAATTGAAATTGGGCATAGTGATATCTCTAGCAGTTCTTTTATTGTTCAGGATGTTTCAGTTATACTGTATTTTTGTGTTTCCATATGAATCTGAAAGTTGTCCTTTCCATGGTGTGAAGGAGTATGTTGAATATTGAGGGGATTGCATTGGCTCTATAGATTACTTTTGGTAGAATGACCGCTTTTACTATATTAATCCTACTGATCCATAAGCATGGGAGATTTTTCTTTTAATATCATCTTCAATTACTTATTCAACTTCCTCAAGTTTTTAGTTAACAGATGTTTCACATGCTTAGTTAGAGTTACTCTGTTGTTTTTTTCTTTATTAAGAAATTTTTTATTCATTTTACTATGGTGGTATTTTATTTGTACTGAAATGTGATTTTATTTGTATGTTAATAAATAAAGTTGCCTAGGAGTCAGAGCTAATAGCAAGCCATCGCAGAAGCTGGGCGGTGGTGGTGCACACCTTTAATCCCAGCTCTTGGGAGGCAGAGCTAGGCAGATCTCTGTGTGTTCAAGGATACAGCCAGCATGGAGACACATGCCTTTAATCTCAATACCAACCATAGAAGACCTGGAGGTCTGTACAGACAGGCAGTGACAAGGCAGTCATGTGGTTGGGTTTACAACCAATGAGAAGGCAGAACAGAAAGTCTATATAAAGACAAACAAACAGGAAGTAGGTCTCTTGGCTGAAGAGGATAGCTGCAACAGTGAAGGGTAAAGCTCTTAGCTCTGACCTCTTGGGCTTTCATCTCTGCATTGGCTCTGTGTTTCTTATTTAATAAGATGGTTACTTCTACATTTTACCAACCAACCACAGACCCAACTCTCATCCTTCTTCCTGCACCCCTGTAGCCTTCCTGCCCCAACCCACCTCCATCCACTCCTCCAGAAATGTAAATTTTTTTATTTGTTTGTTTGTTTTTCTGGCTATTGTGAGAGGACTTGTCTCCCTGATTTCTTTCTCATAGTGTTTAACATTTGGACACAGGAAAGCTACTGATTTTGTTTATTAATATTGTGTCTTGCTACTTTGCTGAAAGTGTTTATCATTTGTAGGAGTGTCTTGGTGAAAATTTTAGGGCCACTTATGTATACTATCTTATATAAACTTAAAGATACTTTAACTTCTTCCCTTCCTAAATGTATCCCCTTGGTCTCCTTTGATTGTTTTATTAGCTCTAGCTAAGACATAAAGTACTATATAGAATAGATATGGAGAGAGTGGACAAAATTGTCTTTATTCTGATTTAGTATAATCAAATGCTTTCAGTTTCTTCTCATGTAGATTAATGCTGGCTGTAGGCCTGATGTAAATCAGCTGTATTTTGTTTGTGTATGTTACTTATATGTCTAGGTTCTCCAAGACTTTTATCATGAAGGGGTGTGGGGTGTTGTGGAAGGTCTTTGCTACATCTACTAAAATGATTGTATGAATTCTGTCTTTCAGTGTGATTATAGTGTGGATTACATTTATTGATTTACATATGTCAAGCAATCTATATTGTATTGCTGTGATGAAATTTACTTGATCCTGGTGGATGACTTTCTTCAAGATTTCATGTACTTGGTTTCCAATTATGTTATTGAGTATGTTTGAATGAGGCATATTGGTTTGTAATTTTCTTTTTTTAAGGGATGGGATATTTACGTGGTTTAAGCATTAGGTTAACGATGGCATAATGACAATAATTGTGCAATGTTTCATTTTGCAATTTTCAATTAATTAATAAAAGATTGCAAGGCTCTCCTATAACTTGTTGTAAAAAGATAAAAGTTTTATATTGTTGACCATTAATGAGTTGTAAGCTATTCACCTTCTTCAGCTCCTAAAAGAAAAACAATCATAAAGAGAAGATAAAAGAGGAGGGGAAGGAACACCAAAGGGGACAGGGGTCACCAGAGAATACAGCCCACAGAATCAACTGAATGGGACTCATGGGGCCTCACAGAGATCAGAGAGCCTGCAGGAGTCTGACCTAGATTCACTACACACATGTTATGGCTGAGCAGCTTAGTGTTCTTGTGGAAATCCTAACAGTGGGAGCAGTGGCTGTCTCTGCCTTCTTTGCCTGCTTGTGGGGTGCTTTTGCTCCTACTGGATCACCTCATCTAGCCTTGATATGATGGTTATGTGCCTGCTATTTTTGTAGCATATTATGCCATGTTTGGTTGATATCCCAGGAAGCCTGCTCTTATATGAGGGGAAACAGAAAGGGTGGATTTGGGGAACAGGAGAGGTGGGGTGGAGAGACTAGTGGGAACTAGAGGAAGGGGAAATTGTTCAGGATGAAAAACATATGAGAAGAATAAAAAAGTTATACTATGTGAGGAAAAAAATCTATTTTAAATAAAAGAAAAAGAAACTAAAAAAGATAACAGAATATATAAAACAAAGTTGAAAAAATCCATACTTTCTCCAATGCATTTTAGTCAATTTACCTAATATGTCTTTCTTCAATTTCTGAGTTTTGTTTTAGCCTCAAGAGATGGATACTTTGTAGAAACTTGAGGAATTAGAACCTAAATGAAGGAAGTTATAGCATTGGACATATATTTTGAGGGGTTGTGTGGAGGGTTTCAAGTCAGTCTCTCTTTCTGCTTGTCTGTCCTCTTTATCTCTAGCTGCCTTTCTAGATCTCACTCTCTTCCCCCCTCCATCGTTTCCTTCTCCTCCTTCTTTTTTTCATCACCATCATATAAACACTTCTTGTGTTTTATGCTTCTACAACTTTGAGAGGAAATAAAATGTTTATTTCACTTCCCCTTCCAAATCACAGTTCATCACTGAAAGAAGTCAAGGAAGGAAGTAAAGCCAAGAACCTGGAGGCAAGACTTGAAGCAGAGGCAGTTGACGAATGCTGCTTACAGGCATGCTCCCTATGATTTGTTCATCTGGCCTTCTAAGCCCTATCTTATCACTCACCTGAGGTGTTGTTTAATCAATCATCAATCAAGAAACTGAACAACAGGCTTGTTCACAGACCAATGTGGTGACAGTATTTTCCTCTTGATGTTCCAGCTTCTATAATGCCTCTGCATATTTTTAAGTGACATAAAAAGACTAACTCAGAAGTCAAACAACAAATACATAAATATAGAAAGCATGAAATCTAACATCAATATATAACTAAAAACAAAATATTTGTCTTTTAGGATCTAGGTTATCTTACTGATTCACTCAGGAAAATTAATTCTGGTTCCATCCATTTACTTCCAGTTTTAATATTTTAAACAGCTGAATGATACTACATTGTGTAAATTTTGTTGGCTGTCGTTCAGTTGGTTGACATTTAGGCTGTTACTTATTTTCAGATAAAAACACAACATATCCGGTACCCTGGTTATAAGATGTAGAGTCTTTTGAGTCTCTACCTATAGTGATATGTGTGAATCTTGTGGCATATCTATTTTTAGCTTTTTGGATATCCTCCACACTGATTTCCTTAATGGCTGTACCACTTTGCATTCTCACTAGTAATCCCTTTCTCCACATCCTCATCACTATCTGCTGTCATTTGTTTTATTAATTTTTTTCTATTCTTACTGATGAAGAGTGAAATATGAAAGTAGTTCTAATTCACATCTTACTATATTGAACATTTTTACATGTTTCTCAACCACTTGTATTTCATTTTTGAGAAATATCTATGTAGTTCTATGTCCCATTTATTTGATTGGGTTATTTTTTTAATCTCAAAGTTCAGTTATTTTAAGTGATTTGAATATTCTGTATACTAGACCTCTGTCAAACATAACTGACAGAGATGGTAAGACCCTATTGTTGAACATACAATTTGTTTTTGCAAGAGAACATGGAAAAATCTAGCTGGTATTCAACTGGAAGCTTCACCACTACTGATTAGTGTTTTCATGCTAGAGTTGCTATATGTCATGCTTGAGTAGAAAATAAGTCACCTCTCCTAAACATCTATTGACTCTAAGATCTACAAAAATAACCTGCCTGCAAAATATGTCTACTATTGCATATAGTACAAATGTTACAGTGGTAACAAAATTTTGATTGGACTCAAGAATTGGTCCATGAGATGGAACAGATGTAGACATGGTATGTAAACATAGCAATAAAACAACACCAACCCCACATCTGACAGAGGACTGATATCCAGAATATATAAGGAACACAAGAAATTAGACATCAAAATGCTCAACAGTCCAATTAAGAAATGGGCTATAGAACTAAACAGAGAATTCTCAACAGAGGAAACTCAAATGGTTGAAAGACATTTAAGGAATTGCTCAACATCCCTAATTATCAGGGAAATGCAAATCAAAACAACTCTGAGATACCACCTTAAGCCTGTCAGAATGGCTAAGATCAAAAACACTGAAGACACCTTATGCTGGAGAGGTTGTGGAGCTAGGGGAACTCTCCTTCACTGCTGGTGGGAATGCAAGCTTGTAGAACCACTTTGGAAATCAATATGGCACTTTCTTAGAAAATTGGGAATCAATCTCCCCCAAGATCCAGCCATACCACTCTTGGGCATATACCCAAGGAATGTTCAATCATACCACAAGGGCACTTGCTCAGCTATATTCATATCAGCATTGTTTGTAAAAGCCAGAACCTGGAAACAACCTAGATGCCCTTCAACTGAAGAATGGATAAATAAAATGTGGTATATGTACACAATGGAATACTACTCAGCAGAGAAAAACAATGACATCATGAGGTTTGCAGGCAAATGGATGGATCTAGAAAAAAATCCTCCTGAGTGAGGTAACCCAGACTCAGAAACACAAACATGGTATGTACTCACTCATAGGAGGAGACTAGATGTGGAACAAGGATGACTGGACTGCTACTCACAACACCAGGGAGGCTACCTGGAAAGCAGGACCCCAAGAAAGACACGGGGATCACCCAACAACGGAGAAATGGATGAGATCTACATGAACAGCCTGGACATGAGTGGGGGTAATGAAGGGCCAGGGTCGAGGGAAAGAGATCTTGGGGAAGCGGGAGATCCCAGCTGGATCAAGAACAGAGAGGGAGAACAAGGAATAGGAGACCATGGTAAATGAAGACCACATGAGAGTAGGAAGAAGCAAAGTGCTACAAAGGCCCACAGAAATCCACAAAGATGCCCCCACAATAGACTGCTGGCAATCGTCCAGAGACAGCCCAAACTGACCTACACTGGGGATCGGATGGCCAGACACCCTAATTGTTGTGCTAGAAACCCCATCCAATGCCTGAGGGAACTGGATGCAGAGATCTATGGCCAGGCGAGAAAAAGGAGGGTTTATATGAGCGAGAATTGTTGAGACCAAGGTTGGATAAAGCACAGGGACAAATAGCCAAACGAATGGAAACACATGAACTATGAACCAATGGCTGAGGGGCCCCCAACTGGATCAGGCCCTCTGAATGGGTGAGACAGTTGATTGGCTTGATCTGTTTGGGAGGCATCCAGGCAGTCAGACTGGGTCCTGTGCTCATTGCATGAGTTGGCTGTTTGAAACCTGGGGCTTATGCAGGGACGCTTGGCTCAGCCTGGGAGGAGGGGACTGGACCTGCTTGGACTGAGTCTACCAGGTTGATCTCAATCCTTGGGGGAGTTTTGCCCTGGAGGAGATAGGAATGGGGGGTGGGCTGGGAGGAAGCGGAGGGGGGCGGGAAGGGGGAGAACAAGGGAATCTGCGGTTGATATGTAGAATTAAA
This sequence comes from Peromyscus nudipes, assembly GCA_902168325.1. NCBI lineage: Eukaryota > Metazoa > Chordata > Mammalia > Rodentia > Cricetidae > Peromyscus > Peromyscus nudipes. The sequence continues at coordinate 23,326 of CABHPH010130513.1, forward strand.
TTATATTGTAAAATAAAATAAAATAAAATAATAACTTATGGGAATCCACAAGGATGACCCCAACTAAGACTCCTATCAACAGTGGAGAGGGTGCCTGAACTGGCTTTCTCCTGTAATCAGACAGGTGACTACCCTAATTGTCATCACAGACCCTTCATCCAGCAACTGGTGAAAGTAGTTGCAGAGATCCACAACCAAGCCCTGGCCCAAGTTTTGTGAATTCAGTTGAAGAGAATGAGGAGAGATTATATAAGCAAGGGGAGTCAAGATCAGGAAGGAGAAACCCACAAAGAGATGAACTGAGCTCAGGGACTCTAGACTGACAGCCAGGGAGCCTGCATGGAACTGAACTAGGCCCCCTGCTTGTGGGTGACAGTTGTGTAGCTTGGTCTGTTTGTGGGCACCTAACAATGTGACCAAGATCTGTCCCTGGTGCATGAACTGGTTCTTTGGAACCTATTCCCTGTGGTGGGATGCTTGACTCAGCCTTGATGCAGGGGGAAGAAGGTTGGTCTTGCCTCAACTTGATATGCCATGCTTTGTTGATTCCCATGGGAGGTCTTACCCATTTGGAGGAAAGGATAGGTGTTGGGGGTGGGTGGGTTAGAAAGGAGTTTCGGGGAGGGAATTGAAGAAGAAGAGGGAGGGGAAACTGAGGTTGGTATCGAAAATAAATTTTAAAGAAAATAATAAAATAAATAAAATTCCAAAAAATTTTCTTCTTCTAAGATTCAGATATCAATCTTGTCATGTCGTGTCACTTAATCATACTAAGTCCAAAAAAGGAGCTGATTTTAAGAAGAAAATAAGATAGCTTGTTCAGGTGCCTTATCTCACTTTACTAGGAGTCTCTCATAGGGCCTCCATCACAGGATCCAGGAACGTTTCTTTTACAGTAAGTTTCCTTATTAACCACTGAAAGTACCCTCTTCCAGTGGTCTCTCACTGTGCTTTCCTCCTCTGCCCCTGTCTCCCCTACCTGATCCCTCTTCTTCTCATGCCCACTCACAACCACTATACTATTTCCTCTTCCCAGAGAGAGCCCTACATTCCTGATAGAGCCCTCCTAGTTAGCTTCTCTGGGTCTACGAATTGTCATGTGATTATCCCTTAATTAACAGCTAACATCTGTTTATAAGTGAAGTAATTTCATGTTTGTGTTTTGGGTCTGAATTGCATCACTCAGGATGATATTTTTTTTGTTCCATTCATTTCCCTGCAAATTTCATGATGTTGTTTCATTCTAACAGCAGTGTAATAATACACAGTGTAAATATAGCACATCTTCTTTATCCATTCTTCAGTTGAGGGACATCTAGTTTGCTTCCAGTTTCTGGCTATTCTTTTTTTTTTTTTTTTTTTTTTTTTGGTTTTGGTTTTTCGAGACAGGGTTTCCCTGTGTAGCTTTGTGCCTTTCCTGGAACTCACTTGGTAGCCCAGGCTGGCCTTGAACTCACAGAGATCCGCCTGGCTCTGCCTCCCGAGTGCTGGGATCAAAACTGGCTATTCTTAATAAAGCCACTATGAATGTTTTTGAGCAAGTGTCCTTGTAGAATAGAGTGTCATTATGTGCCAAAATGGTATATCTCAGTGTTGAGGTAGATCAATTCCCAATTCTCTGATGAACGACCATATTGATGGCCACATTTTCTATAATCAGGCAAGGCTCCCAATGGTGGGACTGGGAAACCAACCTAACCACAAAACTTTTGACCCACACCTGCAATGCTTGCAGATGTTCTGAAGCAATGATGGCTCACAGCCTGTGGGAATGGCAGACCAATGACTTATCTAACACGAGGTCCAAACCATGAGGGGGAGCACATTCCCTACATTGACTAGATGACCAGGAACTGGAAGCTGGGTGACTTAGAGTCCTAATGTAGAACAAAACACAACTGAGACAAAAAAAGTCATTGAAATGATTCCTAATAATATTATGCTATACTCACAGATTGGTGCTTAGCCTAATATTCATCAGAGGGGATTCCTCCTGCAGCATCCTGAGCAGATGCACAGACCTACAACTAAACATGATGGAGTTCAGGAAACATGCAGAAGAGAGGGAAGAGGAATTATAGGATCCAGGGGGGTCAAGGACACCAGAAGAACACAGCACACAGAATCAACTAAGCAGGGCTCATAAGGGCCCACGGAGACTGAAATGACAGTCAAGGACCCTTCATGGGACTGTTTAGCTTGTGGTTTTAGTTGGACTCCTAACAGTGGGAGTAGGAGTGTCCCTGACTCGTTGCTCTTGGGACCCTTTTCTTCCTATAGGGTTGCTTAGTCAAGCCATGATAGGAGTGTTTTTTCTACTTTTACTGCATCTTCTTATGCTGTGTTCACTTGAAATCCCTGGAAGTCTGTTCTTTTCTGAAGGTAGAGGAGGCGCAGTGGATCCAGGGGAAAGGGGTGGTTCTAGTGGGGCACTGGGAGAAGTGGAGGGAAGAAAGTCTATAATCAGGATGTAGGATGGAAGAATGAAGAAAAAATATATTTAATAATTTTTAAAATCAGCTATCAAGTAGAATCAGTATATACTTATTTACTCAAAATGAAATAATTGAGAATTTAATAGAGAAACCATTTCTCTAGAGATTATTCTCTGTGTTTCAGGTCCCATTTTTTATGGATTTCTTTTTATAACAAAATGGATTTTTTTCATATAAAAATAAATAAGAAAAATGAGTTGGTTCTATTTAGTAAACTTATATTCTAGTTATACTGTGGTTGTAAACTTTAATTCCAAATATAGTTTTATCTACATTAAGAAAATGGATGTAAGTAATTCCTTCCATTTCTAATAAAGAAAAATCAATTAATTTTTAGTTGTTTCAAACTCAGGTGTAGAGAACCTGCTGCAGCAGTTTTATAATTTCATAAGAAATGTGAAACTACAGCCATGAAAATGTATAGTTTTTAATGTTTAATCATTTCTTTCATGCATTAATGTGCTCTCATTAAATCCACATACCACATCCTCACTTCAAACTTTCTACTGAATCTGCTCCCTCACTTTTCCCTTCCATGTTCATGTCTTCTGATTTGATCCCATGAAATCTCCTTATTACAGTGTGTAGATGTCATGAGTTAAATCATCTACCTGAGCATGGGTAGTCTCTCAGAGCCTTCATCCCTGTAGAAAATTTACTCTCCTCTCTCCAGAAGGGATCACTACAAGTAACAGCTCAGAAAGCTGTAGGACTTCATTAGCTCCCTTGTAAGTGATGATGGAGTATTATCCTGGTTTGATCATAAGCAGCTCTTAAAATATAGAAAGAGTTTCTGTGAATACATGTGTGTAATGGCCCTCACATTTCTCAAAAATATTGTCTTGCTGCATACGTACCCCACTGGAAGCTGAATAGTTTTCAACAACTTGTACTGTGAATGTTCAACAGTAACTAATTTCTGAATAAATAGCTATACAGCACATAAGAATGTTGCTGATGAGAACTGAGAGCTTCCCAAATATTTGAGTATAAAATGAAGCACTTATGGGACAGTTAATTACAATGTTTTTTTAGCAGAACAATAGCATCAAATTCTCATTTAAGACATATGACATGAAGATTCAAGGGATTTTGACTTGGCTATTAAAAGCATAAATGACTTTTATCCTGTGGAGTATGCCTCATGCCCTACTATTCATGCTGCTCTTGCTACAGTGAACATATGATGGCATGCCAGTCAATATAGGAGATCACAGGTTTGATGATACCTGAATAATCCTGTTGGTAACACTTTTTCCTCTCACATAATGAATCATAACATTATACAGTATGAATTTTATCCAGTAAGAATCAATATTCCAACCTAGTACTGGTTGGATTTATTCATATCCGGTGACCCATGTATGTGATATCAGCAGCCTACTGAAAAAAGACAAGAAACAAGATTTTTGTAAGAACTTTCCATAGCCATAAAGTATCAATAGAGGGAGATACCTTAAATTCACATCAGAATATAACACAGAGAAAGACAGAGAGACAAGGAGCAACAGAGAGAAACAGAAACAGAGACATAGACACACAGAGAGAGAGAGACACATACACACAGAACACACATATTCTTGAAATTTAATATTTCATATCTATTATCCTCGCTTAGACAATGGCAGTAGCAGTCTTTAGGTCACAGATATATGAGATACTATTGCATGATACTAATCCTCTCAGGGAGGCATGAAAGGACATTCACTCACACCAGACAGAGTGATGATGGTAGACCAAAGTAAAGGTATCATCAAATTCTATATTTGGCAAACCAGTGATCTTATTGTGCTTAAATGCACTAGTACTAGTGAAAGGTTACAGACAGGAGAAAACATTACAGAGGAGAGTTAGCTCTCCCCAGCTCAGTCCAGGATGGATGAAACCTCAGGGGAACTAGAAAACTACAGCACAACACATACTATACCAGCAGCTCAAAGGTTGTGTAGCTGATTTTCTATCAGTCTGATAGGTCTGACACTCTCCTAGTTCATCCAGCTGCTTCTCTGTCTCCTCCATGGAGCACAGCAGGCCTGAGATGTTTTGATCAGCTCAACTTGTCTGGAAGCGTCTCCCTGTAGTCTTCCTAGTGCATACATTCTGCCATGGAGAATCCTACTAAATGTGATAAATTTCAGGGTCTTCCTGAAGCTGTGGAACTGTTTCCTACTTCACCTAAATGAGGTTCTGAGAAGAAAGGAATGTTTCACACCCTCTTAAGACATTTTGTTTCATGTCCCTTTTATGATTCTTTTTCTTAATAAGCTGCTCACCAAGATGGAACTATTTAATTTTAGTGGAAGTGGATAAAAAAAGAGATGTTTGACTTTGTAGAACTCCACATAAAGTATACTCTGTAAGATGATTCTACATAACTTTGACAAAACAGTGAGGAAATAAAGATTTAAAATGTTAAACACAAGAATACCACAAAAGACTAAGTAGAATCCTGAGATTCTTTTACTGTACCATGAAGACTAGAAATTAATAGTCACAAAGAAAAACCAATAAGCAAAATATTCAAACAAATTATTAAATATACATTGTTTACAAATTGTCAAAACAAAAAAAGTACATATCAAGTTCAAGACTGAATTTTCTATAACTCTTCAAATCATGATATTCAGCAACCACAGCATTCTTTACATGTAAAATCACCATGCTAGGGTGGAAGACTCTGTCTGTGATGTTTTTACATTATAAACACAAGGACCTGAATTTGATCCTCAGAAATAATGACACCTGGTATGGTGACATGAACTTGAGTGCTATCACTGGGGAGAAAGACACTCAAAGATCCCTGGATGTCTGTCCATTCAGTTTATCCTAATTAGTGATTTTTAGGTTAACAAGGCAATTTTTTTTAAATGAGGTTAACAGTATTTCTGAGAATGATACCATGGCTATTCACAGGCCAGTATAAGTGCATACATATACTAACAAACACACATACATAAAGATATATAAACACCTTAGAGCACCACATAACCAAAGGGTGTGTGTGCATGTGTACCTATTCAACAAAAGTGCATGGATGTTAACAGTTACAGCCTTAGTCTTACATCAGAACACCAGAAAAAAAAAACTACTAACCCTAAAGAATTCCCTGAAAATGACCACAGTGATAGTTGGTCATTAACTGTCCTGATGGTGAGCTTAGAGCAAAGCTGTCTATGTGCAGGGAATCCTTAAACTAAAAATATCAGTTTCTCTAATTTCACCAGAAATTAAGTAAAAAAGAAATAGTAAATAAAAATGAGCTTGATTTTGTTCTTTACCTTCTGCCTGAACTGGGAGAAAGTGCAAAAGGTAAATTTCTCCTTCCTCCCATGCCTGGGGAGGTCCTATAAATTCTGGAACTATTTAGGACACAGTTGAGATCATATCAAAGTCTGACTGTGATGCTGAGTAATTGTGACTACCTTGAAGGTTATGTGACCCCCACATTGTCCCTGCTCTGATGAAGAAAACCATTTGTAGCATATAAGAAATTTAAATACCATTTATCTGCATAATTATACTCTGGGTAGACAGAGGATAGGAACTCCTCATCTTTTTGGATGATGCTACTGAGCCAAACTGCTACATAACTGCTGGATACATTATAAAGTATCAGTGGAAAAAAGTGATAGTTTGATAGCCAAAGAGTAGGGCACAGTCACTTTGGTTAGAATATGATCAGAAATCAGAACTAAACCAGAGGATGCTGATTACTATAGAGAGGTTATGGATGATCCAAGTATTTAAACAATCAAGATGGGCTGTAGGGAAAATAATCTGTCCTTGGAATCTAAATGTCACAAGAGTGACTTGAAGTCAAGCAGGTACTAAGGCATCGAAGTATACTGTGAAAATATCTCTCTTGTATTAAGAATATGAACGGGGCTGGGCGGTGGTGGCACATGCCTTTAATCCCAGCACAGGGGAGGCAGAGGCAGGTATGAGTTCAAGGCCAGCCTGGGCTACAGAGGGAGTTCCAGGAAAAACACAAAGCTACACAGGGAAACCCTGTCTTTAACGTCCCCCCCCCAAAAAAAAGAAAACTTAAAAAAACAGTATAAAAGGAAATGAGTTATGTTGATTTATGTTTATATAATATAGAGGATTACTTCAGGGTAATTTATAGGCAAACTTATGTTATTGTAAGTAAAGGGAGATGTTAAGATGGAAATTTTAAAGTCATTCTTGGGCCCTCTAAGTAAAAAGATTTTATTAATAAACAGGCTGTAGTCACCAGACTTCTGTAGTTCATGTCTCAGCCCTTAATGGAGCTTGAGAGTGCAGTGAAAGCAGTAGAACCTAGAAGGATGTGGTCCTACTTGACCCCAAAATGTACGTAAGCATCCCCTCAAATTCTTTCTTAAATTTTGAGGGACAGTAAAATTCAAAATTCCAAGATGAGGCAAAATGATGGTAGATTATAGATAGCAGGAACAGTTTCTCCAGTACATTCTCACATAATCAACTTTCTCCCTTAATAGTTGATAAACACTGGTGTTTTTTCATACTCCAGTAGACCTTGTTATAATTTTATTTGTATTCTTACAGATTCTCAATATCAATAACATTTTGCATTAACTCAAAACTGTCCACCATTTCTAACTGCTCCATGAAATAGACTTATGCTCTGAATGTCTTTGTAAAACATCTTGAAAAACAATGAACACAGTAGTGAAAATAAAATTATACAAGGGACTCATCAGGCCCAGAAAAAGAAATGCCATATATATATATATAGATAGATAGATAGATAGATAGATAGATAGATAGATAGATAGATATAGATATATATTGAACTTTCAGTGTCAAAGTTGGTTTCTTCTCTAGATATTTTTCCATGAGGTACATGATATCATAACTTTATCCAGGCTGCTGCCTCTATTGTTATTTGCACATCAGAAATAAATGGTTAGTCCAATTGCTAAAGAAATTCAATATTTTGCTCAAGCAAAATCAAAATTTTGAGCTTCTATGATATAGGATCTATTACAACTTGGAATATCTTTCATGGTGATCCTGGTCACTATATAGACAATTTCAGGATAATTGCTTAAAATTGCTATAATTCAATGACATGATACAGCCATCAATAACATTGATAGAGTGTAGTGAGTAGGAAAACCATGGCACAGCAGTTGCCATTGCAACCAACAATTATCAGATATGTTCTAAGTCTCAAGACACATAAAGCAATCAATATGTTATATTTTAAGACAGCAAAAATAAGGTGCCTAAAAATGTCATGAGTGCATTTATAAGCAGACTTTTCATCAATAGGTGTGAAGTTCTTGTCAAAATGCCTTCTAAACATTTGTGTTTAGACCTGTTAATTACTGGAACTCTTACTGAGTTTATTGAGATAAATATTTTACATTGTTAATGGTTGACTTATGTGGAGATAGGGTAGATTATGGAAACCATTTATCATTACCAGAAACACTAGGGGACATTGCAGAAGACATGACAGACATATAAGACATTTAACTAGGGAAAAGAATTGGGGAATAAGTCTTTTCTCCTGCTTACCTGAAAATGAGTAATGAATGAACAGAGGTGGCTTTTCTGATTTGGAGAATGACTTGCATTCTATAGATCTTAAGGGGAAAACGCAGCGTGACACATATTGACATATAACTGTGGTAAATGTAAAGAGGATGTTAATAAACCCTGAGGGAAGAATGTCACTGATCTATAGATGTTGATTCAATCTGGCCCCCAGCTTGGTCTGGCTTTGGGGTCAATCTCCTGGTATATATGGGAGGTGGAAAGTTGACTGAAGGCAGCATTCAGGTGAAGCAGCTTTCCCGAGTTGAAGTTCATACTGTGGTGGATCATCTCAAAGATGCCGCTTTCTTTGACTTTACCAAGCTCTGGTAAGTAGCCATTCACTGGGTACTTCATAGAGTCTAAGTAATCCTTAGTGTATATTTCACAAAGAATGTTTTTAGAGTAGATTTTTTTTTTGGTGTGGTCTACTCTGTATTTTGGAGGGAACTGATATTTGATCATGCTTAATGTAGAGACAAGTCAACACAGAGCTGAAAGAACTCTCTATATTCTACTTGCTTAATTAAGTTTGAGCTCAGATTTTTCAATAGGAACTTCCTTGTGTTACAGACACAGGCAATTCTCAGAATTATATTGTGTTGTCTTTATTAAGAGGAGGGTAAAATGGAACATCGTTACTGATACTTAAGAGCCATAAGATGTATAACATCTTCCATTTTAAAAGTCACAGTCTAGAACAAAAAATAATACATCAGAGCTGGGTGGCTGTGGTGCATGCTTTTAAACCCAGTACTCAGAGGCAGAGCCAGACAGATCTCTGCGAGTTCCAGGCTAGCCTTGTCTACAGAGCGAGGTCCAGAATAGGCACCAAAACAACACTAAGAAACCATTTCTCGAAAAAACCAATGATAACAATAATAATCATGATCATAATCATAATCATAATCTTAGAACTCAAAGTGTTCAATTTACATTATAGAGAAATTAGGGTATATTGAGAACACAATATTAAAGATGTGGTCCAATTGCTTCAAGCACAGAAATAGGAAATTATAATAAATTTGTGTGACAATCTTGGATAACTGCTCACATAAATCAATCTGAATAAACTATCAAGTCACCTCAGTCTTATGTGATATGTACAAGGAAAATGAATTAGTTGCAATAATAATGTATTTAATAAAATGAAAGACAACATAAATTCTCTAGAATTTCAGATGTGTGCAGGTAATGACTTGAAGACTGTGGCTCATGATTAATCAAACTCCATGTGTTTGCAAACTTGAAAAGTTCTTTTGGAGCAAATGCAAATTGTGAAAAGTCTCCCACATGTCAAACTTTTACTGGAAGAATGTAGCTATCTCTGTATTTTACAGGTTGGAAAAGTGAATGCTCTAGTAAGGTATATCAACCCAAATCACATAGCAGAGGGCCCTCAGAACACATTCCCACCTCGTTTAACTGTTGTAACCTGATTTGTATAGATCACCTCATTGCCATTTCTCTGACAGCAGGGGTATGTATGTTGCTGCTGGTGTCAAATCTGCTCCTTTGGGAGCATGTGGCCTCCAAACCAACTGGCTCAGTGTCCACTGAAGACCTGTATGATCGAATGGTTGATCAGTCTCATACCACATACTTCCTGGCTGCAGATTTATACCATGAATTTGTAAGTAATGTCCTTGCCTCTGGATTCTTTTCTAAAAGTACCTTCACATAGCTAATCACTGATTAAATTGAAATGAGTCATGTATCCAATTCTAAATAATTCAATTTATAGGTAATAGAAAGAATCATATAGCAAAATGTATAAAGGGCAAAATATGAAGTTTCATGAAATCTCAAAAAGAATTCAATGCTATTTCAAATTTTCCTTTACTAACTTTAACAATAACAACTTTGAACTTCTTAGTTGGAATTTTGGTTTCCTGGTCATGTATCCAGGGGTTCTGTCTTCATGAACATTCCTTACTGACTGATCTGAAGATAACTAGTACAGGGGAACTGAAGTTAGTTGGGTGGAGAGAAATAAATTTAAGCAAATTGAAATCATGTAAACAATGAAAAACATAATAAAACAAAATAGCTACAGATAAGTTCATAAATGCAAACAATCCTGGCTTATCATTCTCAGCAACGGAAGTCTTAGGGAAATTGAAGGGCTGCTTTAGACACAAACTATATTCCCTCTCCCCCAGGGATTTAACTCATCTATCAGGGCCTGTCAGTGAGGAAACAGGAAAGCAAATGTCCATTGAATATTGAGCACATGGATTATATATTGCTACATATATAGGGAATATACATTACCATTGTTGTTTTCCCATACCTCTCATATTTCCTCTAATCTCCTAGCTGCACAACACTTCTAAGAACACTTTAACTCTTTTAAATTCTTTGACAGTTGGAAGTAGGTGATTTGTATTTTCTTAAAAATATCTTATGCAAGTATATCTTTTGTATCATTAGCACAGAAACTTTGAATATTTATGTGAATTCTTACTTCACTCTGTGCTATTTCCTTAAAATGCAACTAGAATTTAATGGTTAATTGTTGATTGTAATAATATTTGTGAATAGTACATTTATCATGAACTTTTTTTATCGTGTTGACACTTGTTGATATTTGAGAACCAAGTTATAAATAAACAGTTCTTATATAAAAAAAAAAGGTTTGTGCCATTGAAAAATAATTATTTCTATGACACTCAGTCTAGAAAAACTGATGCTTACAGATGTAAGTCACTAGCAGTTTGGGGGCATCTCAGTGCTTTCTTTCCAAACAATAACGTTAGCAAGTACAATATGAGGGAGCAGTAAAGCGGGGAAGAGATTGAGAGGACATTTGAGTAGATTGCATATGGAATGGGAATGAAAGGTAAGCAGATGGTGTTTCCATCATTGTACTGTTTCAATTTTTGTTCTTAAATATCAAAAATGTAGCGTTTATCAAAGATACAATGTTAGTTTCTACTCAATTCTGAATCCCCAGTTAACTAAATCATTTAATTTCTTCCAGGACATGAAATATTTCAAGAGCAGTTGGTATAAGACCAGAAGGCCCAGCCTATGCCACACTGCTTCCATCCATACTCCAGAGTCTCGTGATGAAGCCCATGAAACAAAAGTAGGTTTCCTCTTTGATTTTTATGAAACAAGTTATGCTATGCAAAGGTAACTGTGCTGTGTGTGATTACTAAGCCAACAAGAGGTGTGGAAATTTCTGATCCAATAGATCAAAAAAGATGTGACTGTCAGAGACCATCATACAGCTGATAACCTTGGCACTAACTAAAAAAATGCCTGCCAAATCATATTGTCCCAGAATTGTAATTCTCTTCATAGAAAACTGTTTTTACCAACACCTTCTGCTTTTTCCAGGAAAGTTTTGATCTGAACTGGACACTCATTTTTAATATATAAATATACATATAGAGTAAATGCAATTCCTTTGTGTTTGTAACATAACACTAAAGGATCCTCCTCTAGCGTCAAGTTACTAAACTAAGCAGTGTGTCCTTTCTTTTTATCTTTCTAAACTCTCCTGAACCTATTTCTGTTCCATCCTAATTTATACAGTCTTCCCTGACTGATCTGCCTTCTCCTACCTATATCTTAACTGTACAAAAGACTCTTCATTAAACTATATCACGTTCCTCTGGGTGACTTCTGTTTTGAAGACATCTACATAACTCTGAAGATCTAATGTATATGTGTTATGATCTCTTCACTCTGGCTACTTGTCATAAACATCAGTTTTATTTATATAAAATTAATACATATAGCAATTTCACAAACATAATCTATTCTCCAGTCATGCTGGTATTACCAACACAAATAACTCATATACAAGATATTCTCATGAATAAAGTGTGGTTATCATAAAGAAAAAAGAAACAGAACAAAATATTTATACAGATTACTTTTCTACACAATGGGAATAGCACACTGTTGACACTGAGATATTTAATGTTGAAAAACAGTCTCTAATAATAGTACTTTTAATAAGAAAATGAACTAAGGCTCCAAACAGAACACAGAAGTCATTTCCCTTGCATATCAAGTAAGAATTTACACCAAATTTCTTTCATGTCATGTAATCATTCTTAATCCTTTCACCAAATACTGCTAGCAATATGTTGGCTATCACCATTGGTGTCTCCATTTCATTCATAAACATTTTGTTTAGATTACAGTTGAATTACTCTCTATTCTTTATTTCCATAGACTGTAGGATTCCTTATAAACATCACAGTAAACAGCTAACTAAAGAATTTATTTTGTATGACTCTGGCATTGTACTAACAATTACCAGGCCAAAATTCCATTCTGATTTCTACCAATGAATGGAATTAAAGCAATGCTTTATATTAATTTTTCTTGTGTATATGTCAATAAATATGCAACTCCTCTAGAATCAAGGGTAGCAGGAATCATGCAGATAAAAGAAAAACCAGGATTTTGAAAAGCATTTGTCTGAAGTCACCTGTTTTAATATTCTACCATAATATAAATCTCTTAAGTAAGTATATGAAAGACCAATTTGATTCAGTAGTATAGAAATGATTTGAAGCTTTAACTCCTGAGATTATTGGCATCTATGTAATATGAGTCATATTTTTGGACACCTACTGAGCTCTGTAAACCTAATTTTCTCATAGGCAGGGCAAGCAATTAAAGAGAACAGTTCAAACAACTAGGATGAATGGTAGAATGTAAATGAAATATGATCATTTTGAACAGTCATAATTATTAAGACCCAATTTGTTTTATTTAGCAAAGTAGAATTCAGTGCCTGAAATTTTATTTTCAGGTAATATTTATATATTTTGAAGTCATTAACATATATTACTACTAATTAAAATACACTGTAGTTTGCCTCCCTTGTGAAAAAAAACACAAATATCTATTAACATAGCTGTATGTCACTTAGTTTAATGTGATGTCCAATGATGTTTTCCTAGACTGAAGACTTTCTCAAAACAATGATCAGTATTTCCCATGCCTGGGAAGAACCGCTGAAGCACCTGGTTTCTGCAGTGCCCACCCTCCCTGGAGTTTCTGATAAAATGCTGACAACAGCCAATGCTGTGAAGGACAAAACCCATGTGCTTCTGGAAGGAATAAAGACCGTACTCAAAAGGGTAAGCTGTTTCAACATGTGTCTTTGGTCAGGCAATGTATAAAGTTTGTGAATTATGTAACTCAACAAGAATTTTGAAATATCCTAATACAAGGTCACTTAATAAGCCCTTAGAACAGTGATCTCTGTAGAAAATGGTTCTGTGCCTCATAGTTATTTCGACAATGGCTTTCCTGAATGGGGTGGACACTACAGCCTAATGTGCAGGAAATCATATAGCAGTCATTGCCTGAATTGCCTGCACACAATACGTTAAGTGAAATATACTGTTCATGATCAAGGATTCAATAGAGTGTATACAATGTAGAATGGATTTATCTGAAAGGAAGGAAAGGATCAGGACACTCTACCAGACTAATATGGTATGAAGGACACATCAGGGAAAGTACTGAGAACATGTAAAACTCCCCAAAGGGAAAGTACTGATACTAGCCTTTTCATTGTCTTTTACTTAATTCCATATTTACATTCAAATAGTGCCTCCTGGTTCACTATCTGTCTGCTTGTGTATGGATCTGTCTTATCTGAGATCATTCCAGTATTTCTCATTATAAATTTATAGCCTTCTGTGTTTTACCAAAATTATTTAACAATTTATACAGAACGTGCACTGGAAGATGCCTCATGTCTGTAAGTGCCTTCCTTCCATGTGTGAGGACCTGGATATGTGTCAAATTGGTGATGTGGTATCTTCCCTTTGTAGCCCTTAGACTAGTGGCTCAGACTTAAGGGGATTAGCCATGAGTTGCAGGTAAAAGTAAGAGCAGATTTCTCAAAAATCAAAGTAGACTTCACTGCAGGAACTTTACCCAAAATTGACCACTGACATCCAAATCATGCCTATTACACACACACACACACACACACAGAGAGAGAGAGAGAGAGAGAGAGAGAGAGAGAGAGAGAGAGAGAGAGAGAGAAAGAGAAACCCATGGAGAGGATAATGTGACTAACATCTGTCCATTTGATGTTCAGAGCCAGAATGAAGTTGAAAAAGATGCCTACCCTGCCTGGTTTGGACTGGCAGACTTGCAGTCATCTGATGAAGACACTCGCCTTTTTGCCTTTTATAGCCTGGTCCGCTGCCTAAGAAGGGATACTCATAAGATTGACGCTTTCCTCAAGGTCCTGAGGTGCCGAGTGGTCTTTAAAAATGAGTGTTTTTAAGAATGCGTGTGGACTGCACAACCCTGCAATGTCCTTCTGACATGATCCTTGTTGAACCAGAACTGTAGTGCTTTTATTTCCTCTCAGTGCATGCATGGCTATAATGGATCTCTCTTATACAATAAAATCTAATTCTTTAGAACCAACAGATTTAACATGAAATTCTAAGAGTCTTTTGTTTCATTTAATATAATAAGGATCCAGGCTTTTGTGATGTGCATGTAAAAATCTGAACTTTGACAAGTGTGGCTGATATATTGCGCACCCCAATTAAACTTATCTGGGAATCAGAGAGCAGAACAGCCACTATATTAGATATAGGAGCCAGACAGTGGTGGCATAGATGCCTTTAATCCTATCACTTGGGAGGCAGTGATCTGTCTGGATCTCTGTGAGTTCAAGGCCACACTCTGGACAGAACCAGGCATGGTGTCACACACCTTTAATCCCAGCTCTTGAGATCTAATGCCTTTGCTACCAAGTATTTGGGAAGCACACATGCCTTTAATCCCAGCACTAGGAAGGAAGTGATGTCTGGGCAGAGAAAGATATATTTGCCTTTAATCCCAGGAAGTGATGACAGGAAGCAGAAAGGTATATAAGGCATGAGGACCAGGAACTAGAGTCCTTTTAAGCAGTTCAAATGAGATGCTCAGGGGTGAGAACTCAGAATCTTTCAGTCTGAGGATTTGTGGAAACAAGATCAACTGAAGAGTTGATGAGGTGAGGTTGGTTGTGGCTTGTTCTGTCTCTCTGATCTTTCAGAATTTACCCCAATTTCTGGCACTGGGTGTTTTATTAAGACCATTTAGAAATTCATGTTACAAAATTATTTTAGACATTCAAAAATGTAGTAGGAAAGAAGAGTGAAACAGATCTATATTTCTCTAGTGCCCATCTGCCACCTTAATCTCTCTAAGGAACACTTTAGAAAAGAACCTGAATTTCCCTTTTATGTAGCTCAGAATTTGAGACTATTTTACTACTTTAAAAATGAAAATATAAAACAAACAAGTCTTTCCCACATTAATAGACACAGTGCAACAGGCCAGAGGACATGTGATATGTTTCTCAGTGGTAATATTCAAATTGGAGTCTGAAGTTTTCAGGCAGGATTAAGAGAAAACATAAGTAATATATAGGGATACCAAAGGGAAAGCAGAAAAGATATTTGAGAAGAATTAGCAGTTACTCACTTTCACACCAGGATGGCTCTGCATTCTACTATTGCTTGGGTATTCAGTTTATAAGATTACATTTAAAGAAATCATCCTAGCATAACAAGAAAAACAGCAATCATATTAAAACAGACAAAAATGGCAGACAAATATTGACCTCATAGATTAATAAATAATATAATGAACACTAAAGTTACAATGTGAGAAGAAAAGAATTTGTTTTTCATGAGATTTTTTTCTGAAATGGAAAGGTTATATAAATAAACAACCGTTATACTGAGATCAATATAATGGTGGATGTACTCAGTCAAAATAAATCAGAAGAATTTCAGTGGTTAATGAAGATGAGAGTATGAAAGCAGAGTTTCAAGATGCTGATGGTTTAGAGCTGGACACCTGAAAGCATGATGGAACACTGACAAATAGGAAGTTATCACATCTAACAATTCTTCTTGAATATTCTATGATATAACTATTCTGATTTTGGACAAAACTCTGAGATAGTCACATAAACAGCACTCTAGAGAAGTAGTAAATAGTTATAAATCATGTTTCTTCTAAATGGGTACTAGTAATCTTCTATGATATTATGATATGCACATTACTCCAGTGTAATCACAGGAAAAGCCTGGTTTTTATAGAGGATTCATAATTTCAGCAGGAAGATTCATGGCTGTGTGGTAAAGGACCATGGATGTCAATGTAGGTATTGAAGGCAATTTGGAAACCAAAAGAAATACTTTAGATGTGGAAAATAAAATAAAATTAATCCAGTTTTGGGGTTTGTGAACCTGTGAAGTTGGTAGACAAGGACTGAGTTCAGGCAAAATTTGAGATATCATGGAGTTGTTACACAAAAAAATCGATGTAAGAAAGTCAGCTTGGCTAAAAGGAAAGAAACAGGATAGCAGGAACATCACTAGCCACAACTCTAGGATAAAAGAAGAAAAGATTAAAAGAGACCGAGAAACTGAAGACTAGAATAACTGAGTGATGGAAAACCCAGAAGAAGACAGTGAGATAAATAAAGCTTTGTGTAAATATTCATGATTTCTTTTCCTATATTTTATTATTGTATTTGCCAGAATTACTAAAAACATTCTTAAGTTAATGAATAATAAATCAACATACACACAAGGCTTTACTATGGCTCAGTATAGCAGAGTCTTCAGTGATAGGGTTTAATTATCATGTCCTGGAGGGTACCTAGAGCAATGGCAATATCCTGTATTGTTTGACAGTCTATGAGGCTCTCATTGGCCAACAATTTTGATACAAGTGACCTATTCCTAACAAGGGGTCTTTTACTTGTTAGATGGTGATGTCTAATATGGATATTGTTGTCCCACTGTAGGATAATTCCATTGAGCTTTTTAAAATGTATCATATGCTTACATATTATGAAACTACTATAGTAAAAATTTTCACATTACTTTTTCTGAAAGCCTTTAGTGTTAGTTATCTCTACCTGTATTTCTTTTTCTGTCCTGCCCTACAATCCCTCACATCATTTAACATTTCTTGTTCCATTATTTTCTTAACCCTATCATATATCTGCATTCTTAATTCTCTTCCTTGAAAGAAACCACTCCCAGCTCTCCATGGACTATTACTAATTTTTAGGCATCTGTGAGTATTTGAAATTGTCTTGTAGCAGTTTCTTCAAAGGTTAAAAGTGTGTATCTTGCAAGGAAGCCCATTGAAACACAGGATATTTACATTGAAGTAAAAGTAAGGGATGTTCAAGGGGAGGTGAACTTTCTGTCTCACAGGGAAGCATATTATTACAGGAAGTATAAAACTCAAATAGCTTCAAGATTTCCATGAAATTGACCAGATTCACTAAGTACATCCATCCACAAGAGTATATAAGCTGAAAAGCAAAACTATCTAAGGAAGACAGATTAGTCAAGCTACTTGAAATAAGCAAAGAGGAGCCAGGCTACTTGTAATAGTCACAGACCAGCTGAACTTTGTGAAGAGCTCAGACAAAGTGAGAATTCTGAAGAAGATACAGTCCAACCCATTGAGCTGCATGAAGGTTGGATAGTATATTTCATTGTTCCAGCTTTTGTGAAATGTGGGCCATGCCAGGATTGGTTATGACGGTTTGCTCTTTAATTCATTTCTGCTCCTGTAAGCATCACTTCATACAGATTCCTATAGGTAGCCACAGTGAAACTCATTGATTCACCAAGTTGGACTTTGGTGCTATCCCTACTTTTATCTGTAAGTGGTGAGTAGATGTCTATTCATGTCTCCCTAGGAATAGTGCCACACAATACAAATGAGATACACAAATCTGAAGATTCAAAACTAATATTCACAAATAAGAGAAATGAAATGTATACATTTCTGGGTAAGGGTTAACTCATTAAAATTATTGTTTCTTGTTCCATTCATTTACCTGCAAATTTTATTTTTCTAAACTGCTAGATAAGATTACATTGTGCCCCAATTCAGGTCATCTCTCCCCATACTCTCTCTCCCTGTCCATTCCACCACGAGCTGATTTGGGGGGGGGGCAGTGTGGAAACCTAGTGTAGTGCAAAGATTCTGATATCTATGAGGGCAGCCCTAGAAAGGACTTCTAGCAATGAAGAATATGGAGCCTCAACCTGCCATCTTTTCTAACTAGGCAAGTTTTCCAATGGTGGGACTGGCATACCAAGCCAGTCATCAAACCTTCAACCTACAACCTGACCTGCTGGCAAGATGTGATGGGGCAATGATGGGTCAGAACTTGTGGGAGTGACCAACCAATGACTGCTCTAACTTGAGGCTGACACTGTGAGAGGAAGCCCATGTCCATCACTGTCTGGATGTCCAGGATCCTGAAGATGGATAGCTCAGAGACATAGAGTAGAACCAAACAGGACTGGCAATAGTAAATACAATTAAATTCAAAAGTCAAGGAGATGATCCCTAATGTTATTCTGCTGTATTCATAGATATATCTATGCCTACTCTAATCATCATCAAAGAGCTTCCTCCTATAGCTAATGGGAGCAGATCAAGACCCACAGTCAAACATTAGGCAGAGGTCAGGCAATCCCTTGGAAGATAGGGAGGAAGGACAGTAGCAGCTAGAGGGGTCAAAGACACCAGGACATGACCCACAAAGTCAACTAAGAAGGGCCCATAAGGGCACACTGAGCCTGAAGGGAAGATTGAGGTGCCTGCATAGGTCTGCAGTCAGTCCTCTGCATTTATGCTTTGATTGCTTAGTTTGAGGTTTTTGTGGAACTCCTGAAAGTGGGTGTAGGGGTTTCTCTGACTCATTTGCTTGCTCTTAGGACCCTTTTCCTCCTATTGAGTTGACTCTTCCAGCCTTGATTTGAGTATTTGTGGATAGTGTTACTAAATCTTTTTATGTTTCTTTTTGGCTGAGATCTCTGGGAGGCCTGCTCTTTCCTGAAGGGAACCAGAGGAGCAATGCATCTGGGGACAGTGGAGGTGGCAAGGAGACTGGGAGGAGTGGCGAGAGGGGAAACTGCTGTTGAAATATTATATGGGAAAAGAATGAAAAAGGAAAGAAAGAAAATTATACTCTCTAAACATGCCTAGTTTTCAATGTTCACACACATGTTGATTTACATCTAATCTGTTTCCATGTCTTGGGTATGGAATAGAGCAGCATTGACATGGATGAGTAGATATCAGTATTGTAAGACATACAGACCTTTTGCTATATGCTGTAAGAATTGTACAGTAGCTTCATGTGGGTTTTCATGGGTTTTAATGTTTGTTTATTTGTGTGTGTGTGTGTGTGTGTGTGTGTGTGTGTGTGTGTTTATGCAGAATGCATTTCAAAGTTTTCATCTATGTGTGGCTTTTAAATCTACATGCCAGATCTGCACATTCGTTTTGAACAGTTTGATGTCAGGTGTCTTGTAAAGTCACACTCTAGTCTTTTTTTTATGTTGGGGACTAGCTCTGAACTAGAACTATTTGCTTCTGGTGAATTTGAGTGTTACTGGGATCTATGTATTACCTATATCTGTACTCCACAATCTCCCTATTTCTTGAAATCCATCAGTGTTCAGGGTGTGAGTTAAGGCTAGATCTGTTGTATCTGACTATGGTATCTAACTAGGAATAATTATGTCTAGCTCCATACATTATCTGTAAATTTCATTTTTGTTAATTGCTGAATAGTATTCCATTGATTAAATCAGTGATTCACGTGGTGATATATTGTGTACCCTAATATATTGTGTATCCTAATATACTTATTTGGGGATAGGAGGGCAAAGCCAGTTTCTAGATTAGAAATAGAGGCCAGACAGTGGCACATACCCTTAATTCTATCACTTGGGAGGCAGAGATCCATCTGGATCTCTGTGAGTTCAAGACCACACTGGGAACAGAGTCAGGCAGTGTTGGCACATACCTTTAATCTCAGCTCTTGAGATCTCATGCCTTTGCATGGAAAGCACACATGCTTTAATCACAGGAATGACATGACTGGGTGGTGAATGGTATATAAGGTGTGAGGAGACAGGAACTAAGAGCAGTTCAGCTGAGAGCCATTAGGATGAGGACTCAGAAGCTTTCAGTCTGGGAAAAAAGATCAATTTAGGAGTTGGTGAGGTGAGGTTGGCTGTGGTTTGTTCTGTTTCTCTGATCTTTCAGCTTTCACCCCAATATCTGGCTCCGGGTATTTTCTTTTATTATAAGACCATTTAGCAATTCGTATTACAGATTCACAACCTGTAGGTAAGGGACCCCTTGTGGATCAAAGACACTTTCACAAGGGTGGAGTATCAGATATTCTGCATATCATACATTTATATTATAATTTATAACAGTATCAAAATTTTAGTCTTGAAGCACTAGTATAAATAAATATGGTTTGGATTCACCACAGCATGATGAACTAGATAAAGGTATCATCATTGGGAAGATTGAGAACCACTGACCTTTTCAATATCCATTTTTCAGCCGATCAATATCTAGGCTGTTTCCATGATATAAGTAGGCCATAGAACATCATAAATTATGGATAAGTAGGTATCACTATAGTCAGGCATAGAGACCTTTTGCAATATGCCTAAGGGTGTTCTAGCTTGATTATGTGGAAGAACTATTGCTAGCATGTTTAGGTACCTCCACTTTGATTTCTACAGTGACTGTACCAAATTGCACCCCCACCAGCTCTGAAATATAGTTCCTCTTTCCCCATTCATAAGTGCATGCATTTGTGCTCAGCCTTTTTAAATTTTACTTGTATTTATTTTTTTAAATTTTATTTTGTATGGTTGTGTATTTCCCTGAATTCAGGCATTTGCACCACAGATCTACAAAGACTTAGGATTTAGTAACAGTCAGTGGTATCACCTTGGATGGACATCACATATCACTGTAGGACACTACAGGGGTTAGCCATTGAGTCTGGGTCTTCTGTAAAAGCAGTAAATCCAGTTAACGTCTTAGCTATCTTTCTAGGTGTAGTCGTTTTTTTTTTTCTTACTCTTGTTATTATTCTGCTGCAACATGAGATCACAAAGTTTAATTTGCTTTTTCCTGGTATCTAAAGATGCTTAACACACACACAAAAAAAAACCACTCTTCCTCAACCATATTTCATTTTTCAGAATTTTCTGTTTACTTCCACGGCCTCCTATAGCATTGCTTTTTTGTTTATAGTATATTTCGGATGCTATCTGCTAAAACTCTGTCAGAAGGATATATGGTAAAGAAATTTTTCCACATTCTGTAGGTTACATTTTCACCCAAATTGTATTCTCTTTTCTGTAGAGATTCTCTTTGCTTCATGTGGTACTTACTATTTGTCAATTTTTGGTCTAATACAGGAGGTACCATGATCTATTCAAACGGGGAAGGGGTGTCTTTTAGTGCCTGAACCATCAACACTAATCCTTACTTTCTACTATATCAGGATCTGATATCATGTTTTATGTCGAATCTTTTGAGGTATTTGGAATTGAGTTGTGTTAAGTTGGACACATAAAGAGATAATCTTATTCTTCTTAATGTAACTATTAAATTTAACAGGAGTATCAATGGTTCAAGACACTGCCTTCCTCCAATGTGTGTTCTCTTTGTCAGATATCAGGTGGTTGTTGAAGTTTGAGCTTTTAGTTTGTTCCTCAATTCTAATCCACTGGTCAATGAATGTGTTTTTATGTCAGTATCATGCTGACTTCATTATTACATCTCAGCATTTTAACTTGTAATTGGGATGGTGATTCTTTAAGCAGTTTTCATTGTATTGGTCAGTATCTTACCTATCATTGCTTTCTGTATTTGCACATGAAATTTAATAGTATTTTTATAAGAAATGTGTTTGTAGTTTGATTGGAATTGTGTTGATTCCTCTGATGATTTGAATAGGATGGCCATCTTAAATATTTATTTTCTAATTCATGACATACTTGAGACAAAACAAATGGACTGACAGGCTAATAGTGACTGAAAGCTTCATCACTATTGGCTATCTTGATAGTGCTAGAGCTTCATAAACATGCCACCAGAGATAAATGTAATCATACACATTGTCAACCTTGGAAGTCTGTGAAGTTCAATAATGACCAGGTTGCTAAGAGAGGCCTACTGGAGCAGTAGTGATATAAACGTCATGAGAGTAAACAATCACTTGCTTTCTGGATTTCAGCCCATCTCTACAAGATAAAACCTATACCTGAAACAGTTATCAAGGACACAGACTGTGGCTACTCAATTTGTGGGTCTGTATGGAGAACTTACTAAAAATATTATACCAAAAGCATATTGTACTTAACCAAGTTCTGATGAGTCATCATCTCTTGACACATATCTCAAATAAAGCGTATGATGCTTTATTTTTGAATTAGCTGGTAATTAAAACACAGATGAACAACTGGTTAAGGTATAGAAAATTAATGAGCACATAGTCGTCTACCCTAAGTGGGACATCTATATCACACCTCCCTCATTCCAAACCTCATGGATCATTGGGCATGAGCAGTAGTAATGAGTAGAAGAACATGGGGTCATGGATAACTACAAGGAAACAGTGTTTCCTAGAATGAACATGAAATTTGCAAATATGAACTAAAATGTTTTAACATCATGTGGAATTCTTTTACAAGGTCAAACCATGCAAAATTCAAGCATAGGAAAAGCAAGTATGTACTAAATCATAGCAGGACCTGTGAAATGTAGGCAATTGACAGCTACTGGGAGAGTTAGTTAGATATCTTCAGCGTTCTAACAACTAGTATGTCTAATTTGCTCCCATGGATGGATGCACACATTAGTGTATATAGTTAGTAATAATTGGGCTGATTTCCTTTTAATGAGGACACAAAGCTAGGTGTGGCTATGTGTGTATGGGCTGGGTATATGTATCTGTGAGCAGTGACGGGGCATGAAAATACAATATTTTAAAATTTTGAAAATATATTTTCCTACAATATATTCTGATTTCATTTTCTCCTTCCCAAAATCCCCCTCTCTTACTCACCTACTCTAATCCCCACACTTTCTCTATATCATTATCCCTGAGGGAAAGGATTGATGAAGACAAGCCATTTAGAACTGTGTTCCGAGGTCTTTCACACTATGGACATTGTCCAGTTGTGGGTCTCCGTATTTATTTCCATGTACAGCTGGAGGAAGTTTCTATGATGATGCCTCAGCAAGGCAATGATTTAAGAGTATTAAATCAGGTACATTTTGGACTTACCGAAATAAGATAGATAATGGAATTATTTTCTCTGAATTTGTCAAATGCAAATGGACTAGACATTGTTTAGATATTTATTGTTTGTATATATTGTATATAGTTATTGTACTTATTATATATAGTTTTTCTTATATTAGTTATAACTTTTTTCCTTTTTTCTTTTTATTAGAATAGAAAGGGAAATATGGTGATATTTTATTTGTGCTAAAATGTGATTTTATTTGTATGTTAATAAATAAATTTGCCTGGGGGTCAGAGCTAATAGCAAGTCATTTAGCAGATGTCAGGCAGTGGTAGCACACACTCTTAATCCAATCACATGGCAGACAGAGTCTGTGTACTCAAGGACATGCCTTTAATCCAAGTACCAACCATAGAGACCTGGAGGTCTGTATAGACAGGCAGTGATGAAGAAGTCATGTAGTTGGGTTTAGAACCAATGAGAAGGTCTCTTTTTCTCAGGGGAAGGACAGCAGTAGCAGCAGGTGGTAAGAAGGTGGTCTTAGCTGTTGGCTACTGCTCTCTGATCTCTGGGCTTTTAACTTTGCATTTGGATCTGTGTTTCTTATTTAATAAAACTGTTTAGAATTATATCTACAGGGTATGTTAGAATGTCATTAGAAGTCACTTTATTACAAAGTTCCCATAGTAGAACAGTAGTATTTGGAGTTGCTCTAGGTCCTTGAACTTTCCTTCTCAGGTGCTTGGCTACTCAGGAAGTTTTGGGGATACATTCCATTTCAGAGAGTGGACCTATAGTCCAATCATGTAATGGTTGATTGGTCTCACAAGATTTATGGCCACTATTGGACAAACACATCTTGAAGGCATGTCATGATTGTAGATACACTGTTTTGTAGCTGGGTTGGTTTTACCTTTTTCTCTTGGCAGCAGGCAGTGCAGTATTTCTTCCAGTAACATGAATACTAGTCAGTAGGCATAAAGTCTCTAAATATGCACCAGCTCTACTTCTCCATTTTCAATGAGCTGAATAAGTGTTGACTAAACTAAGCAATAGGGACTTAACACTAGTTTGTGAAAAAAAAACAGTCTTTCCAGTAGCTTTGTTTGTTTTGGGGTTCCCTTGGGGATAGTTTTTGCCAACAATTCAATTAGATGTAACCTGTCCCTGGAAATGGAGACTTTATTTGTTGACAAGAGATATCCAGTTGAGATTTTGACTTACCGTTATTTGGTGATTCCATCCAGAACTTCTTCATATATGTATATATGTTAGGAAGCTTCTACTCTGTTAGACTTCTGTACAACCCTTCAAGTGGCAGTTTGGCAGACCCTCCCAGTCTTCTCTCCCTGACTACTCTTTTCCTTCCTTTCCTTGATTGGTACTCCAGGTCCAGAAACCTCCTCACTGCCATCCATAACAATTTATTCTATTTTTTTCCTAGTGTAATACAACCATTCTTCCTTTTCCCTGACTCTATCACTAACCTCTGTGGTTAAATGTAAGGTAGCCTACTGATCAAATACTTAATCACTTACATCAACACAGGCAAAAAGTTCACACCATATTTGTCTTTTTATTTC